>APFE031077794.1:27332-66435 GCA_000404065.3 Pinus taeda | reverse complement strand
CTCGATGAAGCTACATGGAAGATGGAAAATCAGATGTAGACTATGTATCCTTCATTGTTTACTGGTTGAGGCAAAGCAATTTTGGTATATGTTTGGTGATGTTTTGGTATATGTACATATGGATATGGATGTAAATACCGCCATGATCTATGTTATAAAGCTCCAATAAGAAGTATGGGCGTCATGTTATTATATTTGTCATGTTATTATGTTGTCATGTTGGTTTGCTTTTCAACAGGGTGATCACTGTACATAATGCATCGAGCTATGTTATAAAGATCCATGGGTAGTATGTTTTCTCTTCGACGGTTTTGCTGAGGTATAGGTGTGGTTGAACACCAAGGACAATGTCTCGCAAGGGGGAGGGTTCTATAACAACTGTGGTGAAAATTCCATGTAATAAAATTTAATAAATGAAAAATAATAACCATGATTGATGGGACACTTATTCCGAGTTGAATATTGGGCAAAACATCCTAGTGGGTGTTCATTTGGTTTATTACGACTAAGGAAATTGGCAAAGGAAATGCTAAGGATTTGGAAAGGAAAAATGACATTTTTGGCACATTTCTTTATGAAAATAATGGAAATTAGGAGAAACGGAAGGTGAAAGGTCAGAGGTTTCATCTAAGGAGGAAAATGAAGGAAAATAATGGAAAATGAAGAAAATAGAGGCCTAATTAATAAAAAGTCTTATGAGGATCAGTTTGTAACCTTTTTTCTGTTTAGTTTTGGAGCTCTCTCATTATTCTCTCTCTCTCTCTCACTCTTGGACACTTCGATTTTTCTTGGAGCACTCTGGCATTGGATCAATAAAGGCAAAGAAGGAAAGTGGAAGGAAGGAGTAAGCAAGGAAGAGCAGGATTAAGAAGATATATCCTTTTAAGTACTTTTGTAAAGACTAGGTTTGAGATGAGAGTAGTTGGTATGAGTATCCAATTAAGGTACTAGGACAATGTTGGGTTTGGTTGGCATCTCTCATTACTATAGTGTTATTCATATATAATTTTAGTTTATATTTTTTTTATTAAAAAACATTTAAATTAATAAAATTATATATATATATATATATATGATTTAGTTGGAAGTTGAACACTAGGTGGGTCTTATACTTGTGGTGGTATAGGATTGATTCCAATAAGAAAACATTTTAATTAATAATATAATATATTTGAAATTGGAAACTAGGTTATACTTATACTTGTGTGATATAGGATTGATTCCAACCGCTACCACTATAAATTCTAGCTGTCCACATATACCCCTTTCATAGACACATTTGAATTAAGAGGATTTGAAGCTCAAATGAGGGAAAATTTTAGGGGCTAATATTCGTAGATGGGCTAATATTCGTAGAGCGTCTAGAGCCTCCTAGACACTGTCAGGTGCATATCATGGGAGCGTCCTAGGGTAAAGTGTTCTAAAACCTCAGTGGGACCTAGGGGCTAGCTACTTGAGTGGTTGAGATGGTTCTTAGGAGTCCTATAACTGATGTGAAAGGTCTGTATGTTTTGTTTCCATCGATTCCACTTCCTTAAGGTCACATAGGAGGTTGAATCTAATCATAGTAGCCTCTTGTCACATGTTTAACCAGGTTGGTCGGGTAGATGTGGGAAGAGGGTGTTATAGAGTGGTATCAGATCTGGGTTCACCCCTTAGACTGGATGGGAAGTGTGTTGGTCATGCATTCATGACATTTTCACATGTGTTAGTAATTCTTGTGATCTATGTGCTTGTTTCATATGCATGGTGTCAGTCATGGTTGTAGTGATGTGGTCATGTGAAAGATAATTTTGTTGTTGTGAAGTGTGTCATCATGAGTGTATGATTGGTTACATGTTGTTTATGCTTGCATATTGCCAGTGTACGTTGGTATGGTTGTTGTTGTCCTGCATGAGGTCATGGTATGTGTAGTTGATATGGTCATGCATTGATGATTGGACTCTAGCTAGACTGATGGTTACATGGTTATGTGCTTATGTATTATATGTATACATGTTGTCATGATTATGCTATACATGTAGTACATGGATTGGTTTTTCTTGTAGATGAGATATCCTCCCCGAATTATGCTAAAGTAAGTTGGTTTTTTGTGAATTGGTTTAACTGACATAGTATGCCTTGCAGGAAAGAGATTAAAATGACTAGCAGGATGGTAGACTAGAAACACCCTCCCTATGAATTAGATGAGTAACATGGTGTTGGGAACTCTTATGATTTGGTAGACACATTAAGAAGATTGAAGGAAGAAATAAGGAGTTGTAAGGCAAATAATGACAAAATCATATAGGCACAAGAGAAACAAACATAGGTTAATGCAATACTTATTCAAAGTTTGTCAGAATTGTAGCGTCAAGGGTCCCTTCGAATCAGCCATGGACAAGAGGACACAACTAAAGGGGAAATATGAAGTAGGTCTCATGGTGGTTACTAGTCGAATAAAGATGACACAGTTAGAGATGGCAGATTGTTGGATACTCCAGATAGTAGAGGTGATGGATACATACACTATTCTAGTTCCAATTCTAATAGGCATCATGATCATCATCGTTATCATCCTTATAGGAGGAGTGATAGAAGATACTTTCCAGATGAATTTAAGAAATCAAAGGAACCTACTTTTGATGGAGATGTGAAGAAGACAGAAGATGTAGAGGCTTGGATACTTGGGATGAAGAATACTTTCCAGATGAATTTAAGAAATCAAAGGAACCTACTTTTGAGGGAGATGTGAAGAAGACAAAAGATGTAGAGGCTTGGATACTTGGGATGAAGAATTTCTTTGAGTTGCATGAGTACACAGATAATATGAAGGCCATAATAGCTATCTTCAGCCTGAGAGGTAAAGTAGAGATTTGGTGGGAATATGTGAAGCGATTTAGAGACATCAAGACAAATCAATTGAGTTGGTACGAGTTCCAGAGGCTTTTCAGGAATAATTACTTGTCAGAAAGGTACTACGACGATAAGGCCAAAGAATTCTATGAGCTAAAGATGGGATCAATGATAAATGAAGAGTACACGACTAAGTTTCTGGAGCTATTGAGGTATGTATTGTATCTTAAGGATGAGAAGGCTAAAGTTTAATGATTTGTCAGTGGATTTCAATTATCATTTAGAGATCAGATTGAGTATGATGAGCCTCGGTCACTTGAGGAAGTTATTGGGAAATTTAAGCATTTCTATGAACAATCAAAGTGTAAGAATGAATCTCAGAAAGGATGTAAAGGAAAAGACAAAGGTAAAGGTAAATGGTAGCCGAAAAGAGCAAGGCCTCAGAATGTAGACAACAAAGAAAATGTGACACCACAAAAGAGGTTCAATACAACTAAACAAGGACATGGGTCACAATAATAACATAGAGGTGAGGGCACTGGTCGGTTGGAGTGTTGGACATGTGGTAAGGAACACCTTAAGAGATATATCCCACCAAATTAGGGTGGTAGGCCTTAGATATATAGTGCACAGGACGCACAAACTATTGGGGATGTTGGTCAGAGCATTCCTCGTATCTATGCATCATTGGATAACAAACATGCAAACCATCAGGAATCTATCATTGAGATGTATGGTAAGATTTGTGATCAAGTTATTCTATTTTGATTGACCCTGGATCTAATTATAGCTATGTTAGTCATGACTTGGTGGATAAGTGTGGTTTGAGTAAGGAATTACATGTAGAATTTTGTTAGTGCAAATGGGTACATGTATAAAGAAGTGAGTTCATCATTGGGTAAGAGCTTGTGCATTTGATTTGAATGGTATGCCTACCACAACACATTTGAATGTATTACTGTTAGGATTATACAATATGTTGTTGGGCATGGATTGGTTGTACCTTCATAGGACCAAGGTGGATTGTTATGACAAATCCATTGAGTGCTTGGATGACAATGGAAACCAAGAGTCTTGCAGGGAAAGAAGAAATCCACATTAGTTAGGATGGTGACAATTCTGCAAGCAAAACGTAGTCGTAGAAAATGGTGTATGTTATTTGCAGTACACATTTCTAGTGAAAAAGGTAAGGAACTTGAGGATGAAGATGTTTTAAGCAGGTACCCACTTCTACAGCAGTTTCGAGATGTATTTCCTGCGGACATTTCAGAGTTTCCACCCCCGAGGGAAGTAGAATTTTATATTGAATTACTGCCAGGGACGACTCTAGCATCAAAAGAACCTTATAGGATGAGCCAACTAAATTGGTAGAGTTGAAGTTGTAATTGAAGGAAATGTTGGACAAGGGAGACATTAGGCCAAGTGTATCACCTTGGGGTGCACCGGTGTTGTTTATGAAGAAGGATGGTACTCTGAGATTATGCATTGACTATAGGCAGCTGAAAAAAGTGACTATCAAGAACAAGTATCTGTTGCCAAGGATTGATGACTTGTTCGATTAGTTGAAGAGGGCAGTGTTCTCAAAGATTGGCCTGAGATTCAGATACCACTAGGTACACATCAAAGGGGAGGACATTTACAAGACAACTTTTCGGACGAGGTATGGACATTATGAGTTTCTTGTAGTTCCATTCGGTTTGACTAATGCTCCAACTACATTTATGTGCTTGACGAATAATGTGTTGTGTCCGTATTTGGATAAGTTTGTTATTATGTTCATTGATGACATATTTGTATATTCTAAAAATGGTGAAGAGCATGCCAAGAATTTAGCAACAATGTTGAGGTTGTTAAGAGAGAATCGGTTGTACACTAGGCTCAACAAGTGCAGTTTGTTTCAGATTGAGGTACACTACTTGGGACCTGTTGTTTCCAAGGAGGGCATAACAGTGGATCCATAAAAGATAAGGGCCATAATGGAATGGGTAGCTCCCAAGAATGTGGATGATTTGAGATATTTCATGGGTTTGGCAAGATAAATTATATATATATATATATATAATAATAATATATATATATAATATATTATATATATGATTTAGTGAAGTTTACAACTAGTTTGGTCTTATACTTGTTTGTACAGGAATTGATCCAATAAGAAACTTAATTAATAATTATATATATATATATATATTGAAATTGGCAACTAGGTTAGACTTATACTTGTGTGATATAGGATTGATTCCAACCGCTACCACTATAATTTCTAGTTGTCCACATATACCCCTTTCATAGACACATTTGAATTAAGAGGATTTGAAGCTCAAATGAGGGAAAATTTTAGGGGCTAATATTCGTAGATGGGCTAATTTTCCACGCTTTTTTCAAAAAAAGATTCCCCATCACCTATTTTTTCCTAAAATTGATTTGCCAAAATTTTATAAGAAAAAATATTTTACCTTAAAAATCACCAAAATTTTATAAAGACTATATAAAATCATTAGAAGTTTGAATAATTTTACTAAAATATCACCAAACATTTTATAGTTTGCATATTATGGATTAGTAAGATTCGCCAAAATTTCTAATCTTAAGAAAAATTTCTATCCTTAAAATTTTCCCTAACTCAAACCTCCTTACACATAACACTTATTTACAACCATCACCAATTAATCTACCTCAATGACTATTATTTATTTTATTTTTTTATTTAATAATTTAAATATATTAAAATAAAACAAAGTTTTTCAAAATAAAAATTTCCAATAATAAAATAGAATTCTAACCCTGTCAAAATTTTTTACCAAATTATTTTTTGCTCTATCAAAAAAAATATTTTTTATCTCACACCACGATACTCTCTGACTCAAATTTAAACACACCGACTTAATGCCATAATCAACTATATTCGAGAAATTAATGGCAACGACTTTACGTCAATGTTGAGTTAGTGACACTCAATTGCATGAAAAGGACATCTCAATTTTGACTCACTTTTAAAGAAAAATTCCACACAAACAAACATAGAATTCATTGAAAATATAAAAAAGAGACATCTTTGTACATATACATTTTATTAAAAATAACAATTTTTAATACACTCTTATTAAAAATAATCAAAGATAATATTAAACTTTTTATAATTAAAGATAATTATTAAACTTTTATAATTAAAGATAACTATTAAACTTTATTTTTAAAGATAATTATTACACTTTTATAAATAATATTAATTTAAGTTGAGTGGAAGAGACACTTTAACATTACATATGTTAAGTAGTTGCAGCTTAAATAAGAAAGAAGAAGAGATAATTTAAAAAAAAGAAAAGAAAGGTTATTGTGGTTGGTTTTTTAATTTAATTTTTTTATTATATATTTTTGAATTTTTGTTTTCAAATGGTACCATTTTTCCACTAAGGAGATGAGGATGAATAGAGAGCCATGAATAGGTTTGTAATTTGAGATTGTTGAAATAGATATTCGAAACATGTTTTCTTATTTGGGTTTCTATTTGTAAACATAATGTTTTTATGCATGCATTTCTTTGTGTTGTGTTAAGTGTTATGTTATTTTTTTATTTATGAATTTTAATGACTGTCCACATTTAATAAGTGAGGTTTGTTTAATAATTTTAGTTTAGAAATTTTTTAACAAAAGTTACAATCCCTATGAGCGAAAGAATATGGGAAAATTCTTTATTCTTCTTAGCTCATTTGTTTCTGAGTAAAATATATTTATGGCTGTTATTATAGCATTGTTGCATTATTGTAGATGATTTTTACTTTGTTTTTTCAAACTCATTAAATGTCAAAGAAAGTGTAATGTTTATTTTTCTTTCCCATGGATGCAAGAAGACATTTCTTATTTCCTTAAAGATTGCACATTTATTGTAGCCACATTAAGCCAATCAAAGTACCTACTTCATCCTTAAGGTAATATGCATCTATTGGCACTAAGTTAAAGGTCGTGTGTTGGTTGTTAGGACATAACAACCTTGTTTAGGATACTTCTTGTTGCTCGAGAATTCATGGCTCACTACCTAAACATGTGAGCATACTTGGGGCGATTGCTTGGCAATTTGGGAAGAGAACTAAGTGGCTCCAAACTCCATATGTTTTGGAATTTTATTGAATGGCTCCAAATTTCATAAGTGTTAGCATTTTGTTGGTTGAATAATTCAATGAAATTCTATGTGGGATTAGTTTGACTTTAGGGATATATGTTTGTTTCTTGAAAACAAATGACAAAGTTTTGTGCATGTTTGAGATCTCTATTTGATATGTCAATCTAAATATTGTTGTAAAGTGTTGTCATCTTCATGTGCTACAACTAATACACTAAGATAGTTGGAAAAACGGTGCATAGTGTGCATTAAACAAGGGTAATTTGATAGTATGCACTCCCCAAGCATGAGGGTTGGTCCCATTTTATTGAATAATATCACCATATATTTTTAAAGCTAATTACACCAGTCTAGATCCATCTTAACATCAGATCTACCAAGCACCGAGAGGGATCAAATCTCTTGAGATTCAAACCTCTTTTCATTGTTTACATCTAAAGAGATTTGATCCCTCTCAAGGCTTGGTAGATCTGGAGTCAAGATGAATCAAATCTCTTGAGATTCAAACCTCTTTTCATTGTTTACATCTAAAGAGATTTGATCCCTCTCGAGGCTTGGTAGATCTGGAGTCAAGATGGATCTCAACTGGTTTGATTTACCGCTTTAAATATGCTATATTCCGCATGAATACCATGGGTTCTCAACATCATGGGCCATTTTTACTTTTATTTTATTTTTATAGATTTTTTTTTTTATAATTAATTAATTAATTTATTTTTAATTTTAGATTTATATTTTATTTTGACGAAGTTAAAATTCTTGCATTACATTACATTAATATTTTTATTTTTATGTAATTTGACTTAGTCAAAATGTTAAACATTACATTACAAAATCTCTACCATATTGGGCTGGAAAGTGCCTCTCGGCATAATTAATTGTGGTTTGACATTGGTGGGTTAATATATGTTTTTGTGAAGCCTTATTGCTATATATTCACTATGGGAAGACTAAGAATATGAATAGACAAACTAGATTCATAATTGGGCTTTTACAATTGAGAAATACAAAATATCCGCCTTCCCATTACATTTCTTTTATCCAAGGGACCCTAAAGACAAACATCTCTATCAGTGAGAATGCTTATCATGATGTTGCCATCTAATTGAACAAAATACATAGCGTAACCTATCTAGTTATTCAAACCATCCTTCCATGCCTCAAGATAAGGAGCAAGAAGAGAAGTTTACACCCTAGATTTATAAGTAGTCTTGGTGAATGGGAAATCTATAGATGGGAATAATTAAAATGATTAAATCCTATACATAGAGATTTTCACTCAAAACTTAACTTATTATTAATTTGAAATTGGTTGTTGTGTGTAGGCTACATTGACAACATTGGCCTTATAGCCATTTAGAGGATGGAGGTCATTGCAAAAGCCTTGAAGCCAACCAACGCACCATCCACACATGCCCGTTGAATTATAGTGAACATATATGTTTGTAGTTGGCTGTTTGCATATAGGTTACAACCAAGAACAAGTCACTATAAAGATAAAATCTCTCTACAAGATCAGAGAACAAAAGTCATTTTTCATTTCCGTAAAAACTCCATGTTGTGTTGAAATGTGGCAACAAGAATATTCCAATTTTAATTTGTCCTTGAATTAAAAGTCCAATTTAGTCTCACTAGCTGCTTGAAAAATAATTAATTAATTCATCTTGAGTTAATTAGTTGGAGAAATTCAAGCTAGAAGTCTTTGTGAAGTCATGCAACAATTATCCCTTAAATTAAGGAGATTATCCCTTAATTAAGGAGATAAGATTGAGTTGTACTTGAGTTATAATTAGTTAGCTCAGTTTATTGAGTTAAGTCCAGTTAAATTAGTTCCAAACTGTTTGAGGAGCTAATTGTGAGTTCAGTCAGTTAATGCATGCATGCATCCAACTAGTGTACTCCAGAAAACTGAAGATTCTCTCATCAGTAACTCATGCATGTTTATCCTGAGAAAGACCTCGTTGATATTAAAGGCAAGGAAAATATACTATTTGTTGCATGTGTTTTCCTATAAAAAAACTCATGCATGCAGAAGGAATTCATTCCTTAAGGATTGCGCAGTTTTACCAGGTGTGAGATCAGTGTGAGTGATTAGTGTTACACTTGGTAACAAGAGGATCACCCAGAATAAACTGCACAAGGAAATAGGAGATCAGGAGGGCAAAGGAGAAGGATTTTGTTTGTAATTCTGATCTATTTCCAACTTGTAATGATAATACAGATAGTGGGGTTTTTTAGCTTAGGCTTTCCCTTGAGTATTCTTCTGTGTTTCATGTGCATTGATTCTTCTCTTGTTATATGTGTTATTCTTGATCTTGCTCAAATATTTTAAGCTTCCGCTAATTGCTTGTAGAAGTAGATTAAAGTATTTTTCTTTAGCTATATTGCATTACCAGGTTAATCTATAGTCAGAATTTCTACATGGTATCAGAGCAAAGGTTATCAGAGCTGTGAATAGTATACTGAGAAGAGAATTCGAAGTTTGAAGTTCCAGGTTGTTGGTGCAAAATCGAATTCTTATCATACTTCAAGGTTGGCCAATGGCGTTGAACGACTTGAGACTCGAGTATGCCTTGGATGGTAACTGGAATTACATAGTATGGAAAGGTCACATGGAGGCTGTATTAGAAGACAACAGCTTGAAGGAATTCATTGATCAAGAAATCCAAAATCCAGCTTTAACTAATGCACAAGAGTTAGCTTAATGGAAGAAGTGTGGTGAAGGCGAGACAGATTATCCTTGAGGGAGCTCAAGACCATATTTTCTCAAGTCTCCATGGGAAGGATACTCCATTTTCAATGTGGAAGACATTGAAGGACCTCTACCAAAACAATAGTGACCAGAGGAAATTGGCGCTCAAGGATAAGCTTTGAAGAATCAAGATGGAGAAGGGTGATACTATTTCCACATATCTGAACAAGCTCACCACCTGCATAGATGAGCTTAGTAGTGTGGGAATAACTACTGCCAATGATGATATGGTGAGCCTCGCTCTCCTCGGCCTTCCAAAGAGTTGGAATAAATACTATGACTTTGTGAATGGAAGGGAGAACTGCCAGATTGGGAACGACTGTGGTCGGATTTGATGCAGGAGGAGATCGGGAGGAGCACATGAGATAATTCTTCATCAAAGAATGATGATGAACAAAATCTCGCCTTAGCAAGTAAGGCAAGGAAAGGGAAGGGGAAGGCTTCCCATTCCGAATCGAATACTTCTCATGGAGGGAAGAAGGTTTACAAGTCTAAAGTGAGATTCTTTAATTATCACGGGATGGGACATTATGCGACTAATTTCCCATCGAAGAATTCCAAGAAGGGATCCTTGAAAGGATCGGAAGGTGAGGCATTAGCCTCTCAGTTTGAAATAGACTTTACCCTCATCGCATTCATGGTGTCATCGATGGTGGGTTGTGTTTGGTATCTTGACAGTGGAGCCTCATTCCACATGAGTGGCAATAAAAGTTTATTTAGTACCTTGGAGGAGAAAGACCTCAAGATGCACATAGAGATGGGTGACGACGGAAAGTATAGTGTTTCAGGAGTGGGCACAGTTGCTTTTCAGAGGGAGCATGGAGCTCCTCTCACCTTGATAGATGTGAAGTATGTGCCTGGACTGAAGAAGAACTTAGTATCGATCACGATGTTGGAGGACAAAGGCTACGATGTTGTCTTCAGTAAAAGAAAGTTGTTCCTAAGACACATAGCCACGAGTCATACCAAGAGGATTGGGATTCGAGTGAAGAATCTCTATAAACTAGAGGTAGATGATTATGAAAAATTGAGTTCGAAAGAAGAATTGGTGCAAAGCCAAGACATTGGCAAGTTGTGGCACAAGCGGTTGGGCCATTTGCATCATGAGGCCTTGAAGATAATGCAACAGATATCTATAGGACTTCCCAAAGGTAAACTTGAGCAAGTTGACACATGCAAAGGTTGTACCTTGGGAAAGTTCGCCAAGTCTTCCTTTCATGACCGAGATAGTCGAGCAGAAGTGATCTTAGAACGAGTTCATACTGATTTTTGTGGACCATTCTCGATGGCATCCACAACGAAGCAAAGGTATTATGTGATTTTCATTGATGATTATTCTCGTAAATGTTGGATTTATTTCATGGAGAAGAAGGAAAAAACCTTCTCAAAGTTTTGTGAGTTCAGAGCTTTGGTTGAGAAAGAGTCAGGAAAGAAGATGAAGGCCTTAAGAGGGGAAAACTGTGAAGAATATGTCTCTCAAGAGTTTAAAGACTTCTGTGCAGCAGAAGGAATTAAACGAGAGTTGATGACACCTCATAACCTAGCAGAATGGGTTGGCTGAGAGGAAGAACATAACGATTTTGGGGGCAACACAAGTGATGCTGCACGACCAAGGCCTACCACTTCATTTGTGGGCTGAGGCATGCAACACAACGGTCTATTTGCAGAATAGAAGCCTGCATCGCATACTTGGGATGAAGACACCAGAGCAAGCCTTCTACGGAAGAAGCTTGAGCTGACAACCGAGTTGAGGATACTTATGGGGTACACTGATACACCCCACAACTATTAGGTGTACTTACCTACCACCAAAGGACAATGGTTCGCAGAGATCTCAAGTTTGATGAGCAGAAGGCCATGCGAGTTTCCCTTGAGGGGGAGATCCAACTACAGGCTGTGGAGGAATTGTTGGTTCCTAAGGAGGAGGAGCCTCAGACTGATGCGAAGCAACCACATGCAAAGGTTCCGGGAGTGGAGACATCCACTCAAGCAAAGTTTTCCAGAGATGGACGGGAACACATAAGAGAAGCTGACAGATTGTTGTTGGATGCGAGAGAGAATGTGGGAGAACCATCTTCTCAACGCAGACAGAGGAGGTCACCTGAGAGGTACACTGGATACATGGCCCTTATTGGGGAATGCGTTGAGGCCGAGCCATCTTCCTTTGAGGAAGCAGTGCAACAACTAATTTGGATTGATGCTATGGTGGAGGAGTATGAATCCATTTTTCGTAACAGTGTTTGGGATGTGGTTCCGAGACCAGAGAACAAGTTAGTTGTGAGTTCCCATTGGCTTTACAAGGTAAAGCAAGTTGCTGATGGTAGTGTGGAGAAGCATAAGGCAAGATTTGTTGCCCGTGATTTCTCACAGGTCGAGGGGATTGACTATGATGAGACTTTTTCTCCTGTAGCAAGGTACTCATCTATCAGATCGATGTTGGCACTATCAACATATATGGGTTCGAAGATCCATCATATGGATGTGAAGACTGCATTCCTAAATGGAAAGATTGAGGAAGAGGTGTACATAGAGTAGCTGGAAGGTTTTGAGACCTTCGATTGCGAGTCACATGTGTGCTGACTCAAGAGAGCTTTATACGGGCTAAAGCAAGCACCTCGTGCTTGGTACGCCAGGGTAGACAACTATTTCACCTGGTTGGGCTTCACAAAGAGTGAAGCAGATGTGAACCTGTACCACATCATGGTGAAAGGTAAGTAGTTGATCATTGTACTTTATGTTGATGATCTCATATTGACAAGTGATGATCAGTTGATCAGTCTTGCAAGGAGGACCTTGTAAGAGAATTCAAGATGAAAGACATGGGTCTCATGCATTACTTCCTTGGCATGGAAGTGTGGCAGAAGGATGGGGAGTTGTTTGTGTCTTAGGGCAAGTATGCCAAGGAGATACTCAAGATATTCCACATGGAGAAGTGCAAGCCCATGCAAACTCCTCTAGCAGGTAACTGGAGGAAGGAGGATGCTACTTCAGGAGAAGTAGTAGAGGCTACTGTGTACAAGTAGCTTGTGGGTTCATTGATGTACTTAGTGAACACATGACCATATTTGTGCTATGCGGTGAACCAACTGAGTCAAGCGATGGTTCAGCCTACCAAGATGTTTTGGAAGGTGAAAAATCATGTATTGAGATACCTCAGAGGCACATCTCAGTATGGATTATGGTACAGATGGACGGAGGGAGTGACGCTATAGGGCTTCACTGATGCAGATTGGGTAGGGAGTCCATCAGATCCGAAGAGCACATCAGGAGGGATTTTAAACCTTGGGTCAGATATAGTTTCTTAGTATAGCAGGAGAAAAAGGTTGGTTGCACTTAGCTCAGCGGAAGCTGAATACATGGCTGCAAGTCAGGCAGCATGTGAGGCCATCTGGATGCCAAAAATATTAGTTGGCTTGTTTGATCAGAGGATGGATCCAACTGTGATCTATTGTGATAATCAGAGTTGTATCAAATTCTTTGAGAATCCAATATTTCATGATAGGTCCAAGCACATCGATATCCGATATCATCATCTCAGAGACTGTGTAGTGAGGAGGACCATGTTACTGCAATATATTTCGACAGAGGAGCAAGATGCTGACATTTTGACAAAGGCATTGTCAAAGTGTAAATTCGAGTTCCATAGAGACAAGATCGGGGTGGCAGATAATCTCTTTCTTGTTGAGAGGGAGTGTTGAAATGTGGAAACAAGAATATTCCAATTTTAATTTTTCCTTGAATTAAAATTCGAATTTAGTCTCACTATCTAGTTGAGAAATAATTAATTAATTCATCTTGAGTTAATTAGTTGGAGAAATTCAAGCTAGAAGTCTTTGTGAAGTCATGCAACAATTATCCCTTAAATTAAGGAGACTATCCATTAATTAAGGAGATAAGATTGAGTTGTATTTGAGTTGTAATTAGTTTGCTCAGTTTACTGAGTTAAGGCTAGTTAAATTAGTTCCAAACTGTTTGAGGAACTTATTGTGAGTTCAGTCAGTTAATGCATGCATGCATCCAACTAGTGTACTCCTGATAACTAAAGATTCTCTCATCAGTAACTCATGCATGTCTATCTTGAGAAAGATCCAGTTGAGATTAAAGACAGGGACAATGTACTATCAGTTGCATTTGTTTTCCTATAAACAAAACTCATGCATTCAGAAGGAATCCATTCCTTGAGTATTGTGCAGTTTTACAGGGTGTGAGATCAATGTGAGTGATCATGTTACACTTGGTAATAGGAGGATCACCCAGGAGAAAATGCGTAAGGAAATAGGAGATCAGGAGGGAAAAGGAGAAGGCTTTTATGTGTAATTCTGATCTATTTCCAACTTGTAATGATAATACATATAATGGGGTTTTTAGCTGAGGCTTTCCCCTGAGTATTCTTCTGTGTTTCATGTGCATTGATTCTTCACTTGTTACATGTGTTCCGCTTGATCTTGCTCAAATATTTTAAGCTTCCGCTAATTGCTTGTAGAAGTAGATTAAAGTATTTTGCTTTAGCTATATTGCATTATCAGGTTAATCTACAATCAGAATTTCTAAATGTTGGTGAAGCAAGTAGGCTATAATTCCCTCATTTATGGATCAGAGAAGCAATGTGGTTTTGGAGAAAAGTTAGTCTCTTCTTAAAATTATTCTTCCATGTTATCAACCTAGCTAAGCTTTCTATTTTAACAATGATAATTTGGACAAGACCAACAAATCTCCCTATGTTCATGTAAATGATGACAATTCTAGAGGGAACTAAATATTTTATTGGTAAATTTATAAAGTTTGATATAGGCTAGGTAAAAAGGGAATAATTACTTATGCCATAATTAATCAAGCTCTTCCAAATTTAGGAGTTTATAAAGTAGAATTTTAACAACCTTGTTGAAAATTCCATGTAATAAAAGTTAATAAAGGCAAAATAATAACTACGGTTGATGGGACACTTATTCCAAGTTGAATGTTGGGAAAAACATCCTAGTGAGTGTTCATTTGGTTTATTATGGCTAAGGAAATTGTCAAAGGCAATGGGTAAGGCTTTGGAAATGCAAATTGAATTTTTTAGCACATTTATTTATGAAAATAATGGAAATTAGGAGAAAAGGAAGGTGAAAGGTCATAGGTTGCATGTGAGGAGGAAAATGAATGAAAATAATGGAAAATGAAGAAAATAGAGGCCTAATTGATAAAAAGGCTTATGAGGATCAGTTTGTAACCTTTTGTCAGCTCAGTTTTAGAGCTCTCTCATTATTCTCTCTCTCTCTCTCACTCTTGTACACTTAAAGTTTTCTTGGAGCACTTTGACATTGGATCAAGAAAGGCAAAGAAGGCAAGAGGAAGGAAGGAGCAAGCAAGGAAGAGCAGCATCAAGAAAATACAACATTATTCTTTCCAGGTATTGATTTGCATGTGTATTTTCCTTGCTAGATTTGGCATGCATCGTATTGCATGTGGTTCTTTCGCTGATATGGAATGGATTTTTCCAAATGTGACAATGTTTTCAGCCTAACCTTACCATTTTCGGATAGCCATGGTGTGATGGGATTGCCATGTTTTGGTTGAGCTAGATTCCCTGATGGATTCGAAGTTGAGTGATGTGGATCTCCAAATGATAAAGCACCTGGCATAGTGGTCCCTGAACCAGACTATGGATCACGGTAAAGCCACTGGCCTAGTAACCCCTGATCCAGACTATGGGTTACGGTAAAGCCATGATTATGTTGCCTCGGTGGGCCTAGGAATCCTTGTCGTTGAATGACATGATATATGGTAAAGCCAAGAGGTGTATTACTCTTCGTTGGGCCTAGTAATTCTAGGTTGGGATATGAGGTAAGTCCTAGAGAGTGGGTCTTAGTTTAGGTCCTAGTGATCTGGTGTGGATTGCGGTATAGCCTAAGAGACTAAGAGACATGAAAATTCCTCACGATGTAGGTGGAGAAATCTGGTGGCATCCATGCTTGTTTGGCCTAGTGATCTGGTGGAGATCATGGTAAAGCCTGTTATTACATGTTTATTCTGTTGGGCTAATGATCCAGGATGGATTACGATAAAGCCTGGTTTCTATTGATGAGGGTGAGGTGGTTTAGCCTTGGGATGTTGTGGTTGGTTCTTTTGGTTTGAGTTCCGCATTCATGCTTGGAATATGGCACGGGGGTGTATGGATGAAGAGAGATATGGCTCAGCCATTCTATGGTTGGGTGGAATGTGGTAGTCCCTGTTATCACTCAGATTTTTTTCCTTAGAAGTTATCAAAGAAGGAATAATCCGAGGTAACCACAAACCTAATTTTTTAGACTTAGGTTCTAGCCCACCTAAGTCCAGAGAGGGCTCTCTCTTTATAATTTAACTTTGTTTTGAATAAGATTTCAGGCTAGTTCTTAGTGTTCATGATTGTTTTGTTTTGATTGGGTGCTGGAATTAAGTAAACAGATGGTCAGAGCAAGTATTCAGGCCATTGGGCTATGGAGTCAATCAAGAAAGGCTTAACTGGATCTGAACTATCATTAAGGTAAAAGTCCACAGGGCAGTCTAGCACAACAAAAGCAAATGTGCAAGTTTAAATGGATGAAATAGTCCTAACCAGGGCAAAGGGAAATAAAGGATCCTTAACTGGGATTAGGATGAAGAAAAGAAGGATGATTAGCAACAAAGGGCAATGAATAATCCTTTACTATGGACCAAAAGGGGGGTAAACTATGGAAGTAAGGGAGCAATTAAGAATTCCCAGACCAAGACAGTTTAATAGAAAACATAAAGAAAGCAAGCAGTTAAAACAGAGAGCACTTAAGCTAATTATGATGATATCATTCCTTGTTTGTTTTTAAGATTTTGTAAGAGACACATATGAATATTTATAACATGAAGAGAAAACAATATCTAAACATGAAGAAAATATACTTATTTTTTCCAACTATGCACAAGAATCCAGTGAAATTTCCTCAGCTTTATTTTATATCTAGCAAAACCAGTCCAGTCTTGAGTACAATAGCTCCTTAGCTCAAAATAAAATGTCTATAGAAATGTATTTTAATCCACCCCAAAATACTTCAAATGAATAAGTATTTATACTAATTCTAAACTGAAATATCTTGAAGAAATATCAAGATTGGTTTTACAAATATCTCAAATTGTTTTACATTAATAGAACTTAAATAAAGAACACTCAAAACTAATGAATCTACTTGACACTATTTTTATGGATTTATGGAGACAAATAAGAGAAATTCGAATTTGATAGCAACTCTTAAGTGATGATGAGGCTTCCAAGTCACTAACTGCCTCCTTCCTTTGTGCATTTTGTCCCAGAAATTTTGCAAACTTAGGGTCCAATGATACACTTTTATATCTCAATCTTAGCTAGATATGTAAAAAGTGAAAGTGGCATTTGGACTTGCTCACTTTCATGGTCTTTTTCTTGGGGTTCATTTTCTTTCATTTTTCTACCTTCTCTTATTATTTTTGTCCTTTGATTTTTCTTTTAGGACATACCCTCTTTATATTTTTTAATTTTTATAATATGGAAAACATTTGCAGAAAGCAAAGGTATGTACATATTACAGGTTTAATCTCAGTCATTCAAAAATTATCTCCTATTGGTATAGGAACCTAATAGTCCCATCCCGAGTTTGGATTTTGCATCACCAATATGAGGTTATTTCTCCTTGTATTTATATGAGTATTATACTAGTTTATATGTGGATCATATGGCTATGATTTCCTTGGTACTTCTGTTGCTATTATGCTAGTTATGTATATATTTTATGACAATGGATATTTATGGCTCTCATCATGTTTTTACTTGTAAATGAATGAACAATGTATCTATGACCTAATAGATGATAATACAACAAATGATATAAGGGAACAATGCTTCATAGCGATTCTTAGATAAGTATGAGACCCCTATGCTTAAATCTGTTGTTTACACATGTAGATTACATATTCGTGATATGTTTGACGAAATGCCTGTATTGGCTAGTAGGGGCTCGATTAAGGGCTTGTTCAAGTATTTACATTTGCATCATTGTTTCCCTGTTATCTTTCTGTTATGAAGGTGTCATTCAATCCTGGGCAGCACCTAGGCTTTGGGCCTGAAAAAGTGGCTCAAATTCTGGGGATGCTGACACAACATTGGGAAAAATAGTCCCTGGATTCTGACATGCCTTGGCATGAGAGCGTCTAGGGCCTCCTAGAAACTGTGAGGTTCATATCATGGGAGCGTCCTAGGGTAAAGTGGTCTAAAACCTTGGTGGGACCCAGGGGCTAGCTACCTGAGTGGTTGGGATGGTTCTTAGGAGTCCTATAACTGATGTGGAAGGTATGTATGTTTTGTTTCCATCGATTCCACTTCCTTAAGGTCACATAGGAGGTTGAATATAATCATAGTAGCCTCTTGTCACATGTTTAACCTAGTTGGCCAGGTAGATGTGGGAAGAGGGTGTTATAGAGTGGTATCAGATCCAGGTTCACCCCTCAGACTGGATGGGCAGTGTGTTGGTCATGCATTCATGATGTTTTCACATGTGTTAGTAATTCTTGTGATCTATGTGCTTGTTTCATATGCATGGTGTCAGTCATGGTTGTAGTGATGTCGCCATGTGAAAGAGAATTTTGTTGCTGTGAAGTGTGTCGTCATGAGTGTATGATTCGTTACATGTTGTTTATGCTTTCATATTGCCATTGTACATTGGTATGGTTGTTGTTTTCCTACATGAGGTCATGGTACGTGTAGTTGATATGGTCATGCATTGATGATTGGACTCTAGCTATACTGATGTTTACATGGTTATGTGCTTATGTATTATATGTATATATGTTGTCATGATTATGTTATACATGTAGTACATGTATTGGTTTTTCTTGCAGATGAGATATCCTCCTCGAATTATGCTAAGGTAAGTTGGTTTTTTGTGATTTGGTTTAGCTGACATAGTATGCCTTATAGGAAAGGGATTAAAATGACTAGCAAGATGGTAATTTACAAATACTCTCCCTATGAATTAGATGAGTAACGTGGTGTTGGGAACTCTTATGATTTGGTATACACATTGAGAAGATTGAAGGAAGAAATAAGGAGTTGTAAGGAAAATAATGACAAAATCATACAGGCACAAGAGAAACAAACATAGGTTAATGCAAAACTTCTTCAAAGTTTGTCATAATTGCAGCGACAAGGGTCCCTTCGAATCAACCATGGACAAGAGGAAATAACTAATGGGGGATATGGAAGTAGGTATCATGGTGGTTACAGGTCAGATAGAGATGGAAGATTGTTGGATACTCCAGATAGGAGAGGTGATGGATACATACACTATTCTAGTTTCGGTTCTAATAGGCATCATGATCATCATCGTTATGATCCTTATAGGAGGAGTGATAGAAGATACTTGCCAGATGAATTTAAGAAATCAAAGGAACCTACTTTTGATGGAGATGTGAAAAAGGCAGAAGATGTAGAGGCTTGGATACTTGGGATGAAGAATTTCTTTGAGTTGCATGAGTACACAGATAATATGAAGGCTAGAATAGCTATCTTCAGCTTGAGAGGTAAAGTAGACATTTGGTGGGAAGATGTGAAGCGAGTTAGAGACATCAAGACAAATGAATTGAGTTGGTACGAGTTCTAGAGGTTTTTCAGGAATAATTACTTGTCACAAAGGTACTATGACGATAAGGCCAAATAATTCTATGAGCTAAAGATGGGATCAATGACAAATTAAGAGTACATGACTAAGTTTCTGGAGCTATTGAGGTATGTATCGTATCTTAAGGATGAGAAGGCTAAAGTTCAACGATTTATCAGTGGATTTCCAATATCATTTAGAGGTTAGATTGAGTATGATGAGCCTTGGTCACTTGAGGAAGTTATTGGGAAATTGAAGCATTTCTATGAACAATCACAGCGTAAGAATGAATCTTAGCAAGGATAGAAAGGAAAAGGCAAAGGTAAAGGTAAATGGCAACCAAAAAGAGAAAGACCTCAGAATGCAGACAACAAAGAAAATGTGGCACCACAAAAGAGGTTCAATACAACTAAACAAGGACATGGGTCACAACAACAACATAGAGGTGAGGCCACTGGGCGGTTGGAGTGTTGGACATGTGGTAAGGAACACCTTAAGCGATATTGTGCATCGAATCAGGGTCGTAGGCCTTAGATATATAGTGCACAGGAGGCACAAACTATTGGGGATGTTGGTCAGAGCGTTCCTCGTATCTATGCATCATTGGATAACAAACAGGTAGACCACCAGGAATCTATCATTGAGATAGATGGTAAGATTTGTGATCAAGTTACTTCTATTTTGATTGACCCTGGATCTAATTATAGCTATGTTAGTCATGACTTGGTGGATAAGTGTGGTTTGAATAAGGAATTTCATACAGAATCTTGGTTAGTGCAATTGGGTACATGTATAAAGAAGCAAGTTCTTAATTGGGTAAGAGCTTGTGCATTTGATTTGAATGGTATGCCTACCACAACACATTTGAATGTATTACCGTTGGGATCATAAAATATGTTTCTAGGCATGGATTGGTTATACCTTCATAGGAACAAGGTGGATTGTTATGACAAATCCATTGAGTGCTTGGATGAAAATGGGAACCAAGAGTTTGCAGGGAAAGAAGAAAGCTACATTAGTTAGGATGGTGACAATTATACAGGCAAAACATAGTTGTAGAAAATGGTGTATGTTATTTGCAGTACACATTTCTAGTGAAAAAGATAAGGAACTTGAGGATGCAGATGTTTTAAGTAGGTACCCACTTCTACAAAAGTTTTGAGATGTATTTCCTGAGGACATTTCAGAGTTTTCACCCCACAGGGAAGTAGAATTTTCTATTGAATTAGTTCCAGGGCCAACTCCAGCATCAAAAGCACCTTATAGGATGAGCCACCTAAATTGGTAGAGTTGAAGTTGCAGTTAAAGGAAATGTTGGACAAGGGATACATTAGGCCAAGTGTATCACCTTGGGGTGCACCAATATTGTTTATGAAGAAGAAGGATGGTACTCTTAGATTATGCATTGACTATAGGCAGCTGAAAAAAGTGACTATCAAGAACAAGTATCTATTGCCGAGGATTGATGACTTGTTTGATCAGTTGAAGGGGGCAGTGTTCTCGAAGATTGGTCTGAGATCTAGATACCACTAGGTACACATCAAAGGGGAGGACATTTACAAGACAAAATTTTGGACGAGGTATGGACATTATGAGTTTCTTGTAGTTCCATTCGGTTTGACTAATGCTCCAGCTACATTTATGTGCTTGATGAATAATGTGTTGCGTCCATATTTGGATAAGTTTGTTATTGTGTTCATTGATGACATATTTGCATATTATAAAAATGAGGAAGAGCATGTCGAGAATTTAGCAACAATGTTGAGGTTGTTGATAGAGAATCAGTTGTACACTAAGCTCAACAAGTGCAGTTTGTTTTAGACTAAGGTACACTACTTAAGACCTATTGTTTCCAAGGAGGGCATAACAGTGGATCCAGAAAAGATAAGGGCCATAATGGAGTGGGTTGCTCCCAAGAATGTGGATGATGTGAGATATTTCATGGGGTTGGCAGGATATTGTAGGAGGTTCATCAGGAAATTCTCGCAGATTGCTTATTTTATTACATCATTGCAGAGGAAAGGTAAGAGGTTTGAATGGACAGAGGAGTGTGAGGCCAGTTTTGAGCATCTTAAGCAGTTGTTGACACATGCACCAATGTTAAAGATTGCAGATCTGGATAAGGAGTTTGTAGTATGTACAGATGCTTGGAAGAGAGGAATTTGTGGAGCCCTTATGAGGGAAGGACAGGTGGTATGCTATGAGTCATGAAAACTAAACGAGCATGAGTAGAACTACCCGAAACATCATCTTGAGTTAGCATCGATCATACAAGCATTGAAGATGTGGAGGCACTATATTCTTGGCAGGATGTTTGTACTAATGAGTGATCACATTGGGTTGAGGTATTTGTTTGAACAGCTGAATCTGAATGCCCAATAAGCTAGATGGTTGGCCATGATCGATGAATTTGACTTCAAGATTAGGTATATCAAAGGAAAGGAGAATAGGGTTGCATATGCCCTTAGCAGGCAGGTACAAGTAAATCACTTAGCAGCTATGAGCTCCTATGGCATAGAATTACAAGATAGGATCTTACAGGTAGGTCAACAGGATGTCAGGTATATGGAGATTGTGCACAGGTTGTAGCAGAGTACAGGTACAGGTATAAGTACAGGTACAAGTACGAGTACAACTAGTAGTACAAGTACGAGTACAACTAGTAGTACAAGTACAAGTATAGGTATAGGTAGTATAATAGGTACATGTGTAGGTGCATAGGACATGGAATATTGTCTTACAATAGATGGATTGGTTATCTTTAGGGACATGATATATGTGCTAGACAGTAGTGAGATCAAGAAGGTGGTCTTGATGGAGTTTCATGCGAAACCATATTCAGGTCACCTAGCCTACCAGAAGACATTGACCGTACTGAAACTAAAGAAGGATGTAGCAGAATTTGTAGCTAGGTGTTTCGATTGTTAGTGTGTGAAGGCAGAGTGTAAGTATCCAGGTGGAATGCTATAACCAATTGCAATTCCATAATGGAAATGGGAGGTCATTTCCATGGAACTTATCATAGGTTTTCCGAGGACAGTGAGACAACATGATTCCATCATGGTTTTTGTGGATAGATTGAAAAAGGTTGCGCAATTCATTCCAGTGAAGTTTACATTTTCAGTTATTGATGTAGCATAGGTATTCATCATAGATGTGGTCAAATTTCATGGTGTTCCAAAGAATATTGTGTTAGACAGGGATGCAAATTTCACTTCCAGGTTTTGGAAGGAGTTGTTTGTAGGTTTAGGCACAAAGTTGGCTTTTAGTACAACTTATCATATACAGACAAATGGATAAATTGAAAGGGCCAATAGGATATTGGAGGAGATGTTGAGGATGTACGTGATGCATCAACAATGAAAGTGGGAAGAGTATATTCCACCGGTAGAGCTCACTTACAAAAACGGGTATCAGGAATCTTTGAAGATGAGTCTGTTTGAGGCATTGTAAGGGCGGAGTTGCAATACTCCCATCAGTTGGAGCGATCCAGTTAACAGGGTGTTGATTGGACCAGACATGTTGGGGGAAATGGAACAGGAAATGAAAGTTATAAAGAAGAATCTAAAGGCAACATAGGATACGCAGAAGAGCTATGCAGATTGGAACAGGTTATTCAAGGAGTTCCAGATTGGGGAACAGGGGTACTTTGACATCAAACCAAAGAAGAGATCCTTACGGATTGGATCATGTGCCAAGATGGCACCATGATTTTGTGGACCCTTTAGCATTATTGACAGGAATGGGCTAGTAGCCTATGGAATTGCACTACCTCCGACAATGAAATTCCATGATGTTTTCCATGTGTCATTGCTTAAGAAGTATGTTAAAAATGCTAATCATGTGATTGACTAGTTTGTATTGCAGGCAGAACCAGATGGAGAATTCTAGCCAGAGCCTTAATGTATATTGCAGAAAAAGGTGCTCATGCTTCAGAACCGGGCAATCAATTAGGTTAATGTGTAGTGGAAGCACTTTGGGCTTGATGAAGCTACATGGGAGATGGAAGATTAGATGCAGACTATGTACCCTTCATTGTTTACTAGTTGAGGCAAAGTAGTTTTGGTATATGTTTTGGTACATGTTTGGTGATGTTTTAGTATATGTACATATGTATATGGATGTAAATACCACCATGATCTATGTTATATAGCTCCAATAAGAAGTATGGGAGTCATGTTATTATATTTGTAATGTTGTTATGTTCTCATGTCGGTTTGCTTTTCAACAGGGTGATCATTGTAAATAATGCATCGAGCTATGTTATAAAGCTCCATGGTTAGTATGTTTTCTCTTCAACGGTTTTGCTGAGGTATAGGTGTGGTTGAACACCAAGGACAATGTCCCTTAAGGGGGAGGGTTCTGTAACAGCCGTGGTGAAAATTCCATGTAATAAAATTTAATAAAGGAAAAATAATAACCATGATTGATGGGACACCTATTCCAAGTTGAATGTTGGGCAAAACATCCTAGTGGGTGTTCATTTGGTTTATTACGGCTAAGGAAATTGGCAAAGGAAATGGCTAAGGATTTGGAAAGGAAAAATGGCATTTTTGGCACATTTCCTTATGAAAATAATGGAAATTAGGAGAAACGAAAGGTGAAAGGTCATAGGTTTCATGTGAGGAGGAAATGAAGGAAAATAATGGAAAATGAAGAAAATAGAGGCCTAATTGATAAAAAGTATTATGAGGATCAGTTTGTAACCTTTTGTCTGTTCAATTTTGGAGCTCTCTCATTATTCTCTCTCTCTCTCACTCCTAGACACTTAGATTTTTCTTGGAGCACTTTGGTATTGGATCAGTAAAGGCAAAGAAGGTAAGAGGAGGGAAGGAATAAGCAAGGAAAAGCAGGATCAAGAAGATACAATAGTATTCTTTGCAGGTATCGATTTTCATGTATATTTTCCTTTCTATATTTGGCATGAATGGCATTGCATGTGGTTCTTTTTCTATTATGGAATGGGTTTTTCTAGGTGTGACAATGTTTTCCACCTAGCCTTTCCATTTCCAGATAGCCATGGTGTGATTGGGTTCTCATGTTTTGGTTGAGCTAGATTGCTAGATAGATTTGAAGCTGAGTGAAGTGGATCTCCAAATGATAGAGCACATGGCCTAGTGGTCCCTGAAATGGAGTGTGGATCACGGTAAAGCTACTGGCCTAGTAATCCCTGAGCCAAATTGTGGGTTGTGGTAAAGCTAGGATTGTGTTTCCTCGGGGGGCCTAGGAATCCTTACTGGTGAATGGCGGGATATACAGTAAAGCCAAGAGGTGGATTGCTCTCTATTGGGCCTAGTAATCTTGGGTTGGGATATGTTGTAAATCCTGGAGAGTGGGTATCAGTTTAGGGCCTACAGATCCGGTGTGGATTGCGGTAAAGCCTGAGAGACTAGGAGAAAAGAAAATTATTCACAGTGTAGGTGGAGAAATCCAGTGGCTTCCATCCTTGTTTGGCCTAGTGATTTGGTAGAGATCATGGTAAATCCTATTATTTCATGTTTATTGTGTTGGCCTAGTGATTTGGGATGGATTACGATAAAGATTGGTTTCTATTGATGAGGGTGAGGTGGTTTAGCCTTGAGATTCCCTGGTTGGTTCTTTTGGTTTGAGTCCCACATTCATGCTTGGAATATGGCACGAGGGTGAATGGTTGAAGAGAAATTTGGCTCAGCCATTCTATGGTCAGGTGGAACGTCCCATCCCGAGTTTTGATTTTGAATCATCAATATGAGGTTATTTCTCCTTGTATTTATATGAGTATTATACTGGTTTATATGTGGATCATGTGGCTGCGATTTACATGGTATTTTTGTTGCTATTATGCTGGTTATGTATATGTTTTATGATAGTGGCTATGTATGGCTCTCATCATGTTTTTAATTGTAAATGAATGAACAATGTATCTATGACCTAATAGATGATAATGCAACAAATCATATAAGGGAACAATTCTTCATAATGATTCTGAGATAAGTATGAGACCCCTATGCTTAAATGTGTTGTTTACACCTGTAGATTACATATTCGTGATATGTTTGATGTAATGCCTGTCATGGCTAGTAGGGGCTTGGTTAAGGTCTTGTTCAAGTATTTACATTTTCATCATTTTTTCTATTTTATATTTATGTTATGAAGGTGTCATTCAATTTTGGGCAGTGACTTGGGCTTTGGGCTTGAAAAAGTGGCTCAAATCCAGGGGATGTTGGCACAGCATTGGGAAAAATACTCCCTAGACGATGGAATGCCTTAGCATGAGAGTGTCCAGAGCCTCCTCGACGTTGTAAAGTGCATATCATGGGAGCGTCCAAGGGTCAAGTGGTCTAAAACCTCAGTGGGATCCATGGGTTAGCTACCTGAGTGGTTGGGATGGTTCTTGGGAGTCCCGTAGCTAATGTGGGAGGTATGTATGTTGTGTTTTTGTCGATTCCACTTCCTTAAGGTCACATAGAAGGTTGAATCTAATCATATTAGCCTCTTGTCACATTTTTACCCCATTTGGCCGGTTACTTGGGTAGATGTGGGAGGATGGTGTTACAAGAACAATTCTAAAAGGATCCAAGAATTGAAAATGAGAATATGACTTCCAAGAGTAAAGATAATTATGAGGTCATCTAAAAGATACCTTATGTTTGAGGGCCTATTCAACTAGTCATCTAGGCTAGGTAATCAACCATTGTAATTTCTAGTTGGCTATGGGAATGCGTCGACTAGGTAATTGACACTGTCAACTATTGGGTTAGGTCAATCAACCAGAGGTACTTAAGAACTATTGTAACTACCTTCCAAATAAACCAAGGTATAAATAAACGTTATCATGGATGTATTCTTGGTGTTAACCCTGTATAGTTAATTGCTGCAAACAATTTCTCAATAAAACAGAAAAGATGCAATGACACACACACACACACACACATAGTTAAGAATATTTTTGTAACAATTTACTATATAGGTTAAAAAAATCATTTGGTATCAACAATTTGGCTTCAAGGGGATGCTTTTGGGCTAATGGTTTTGGCTTGAGCCTATGAAAAACCTTGCTACAATGAGAGATTTGTAGTATCAATTATTGTGGTGAAAGGAAATGGCAAGTAGTTCAAAGATAGGGATCAAGAAATTCAATGGGTAGACTTTTGGGTTGTGGAAGCTCAAAATGGAAGATATTTTGGTGGACAAACATTAGTGGGTCATTGTGTATTTGGATATTGCACCAACAGGGTTGTCGATAAAAGAATCGATGAAGTTGGATTGGAAGGAAAAGTGCAAAATATGGTTGTGTCTCTTAGATTCATTATTATTGAATGTTTCAGAAGAAGCTATAGCAAAGGCATTATGGAACAAAATAGGGGAATTGTATTAATATATGTCCATTGTGATAAAATTGTTCATGTGAAAGAAGCTATATAATCTTAGGATTAAGGATGGAGACTTGGTGATAAAGCATTTGAATGCCTTCAATAATATGGTAATACTTTTTTGTGTTGTTTACTAGACTCATGGGCTAGTTTAGTTATTTCCATTAGTAGCAATGAAACTTCTTTAAGTTTTGATGAAATAGTCTCATTCTTGTTATTGAAAGAGATGATATGGAAAAGCATGTAAAGTAAAAATGTGGATGCCTTATTTGTAAGAGGACACTCTCAGGATAGAAAAAATAAGTCCTCAAGCGAGAGATCTAAATCTAAAGGAAGATCTAAATCTCCTAGAAAGTTTCTAAAGGTATGTTGGAGATGTGGAAAAGAAGGGAATTACAAGAAACATTGTAGATGTAAAAGTGTTGAGAAAGGGAAGGGATGTAATGATGCTCCTTATACATAAGAAAAAATCTCCTCAAACTAGGGAGTGGATGTGTACTTGGATTCTTTAAGCACATATGTAGATCATGAGGCATGGCTAGTCAAAGAAAGTGCATATTTTCACATGAATCCTCATAAGGAGTGGTTTTTGTTGATTTTTTCTATTATAGAATAGTAGAATACTATTTTCTGATGTAATAATTACTACCTAATGACATTCAATCAATTTATCTCATGCCACTAATATAATTGAGCAATTATACACAAAACATATCAAAAGTAAATGTAGCGAAAACGTTACAAATCATAGAAAGGCAACCATGCACAACAAAGACACTATTTTTACCCTGGGAAACCTAATCTTAGGAGAAAACCCAACAAATTTTCGTTAGGAGAAATTATTCTTTAAAAAGATTTATAAATCAACAAATTTTCTAGAAATTTGTTCCAATAATCCAAGTTAATTTCTAGTCAAAACCAATAAAACTCATACTATTCAAACTTGGTCAAATAATTTTTGAACTTCGTGGTAAAAGTGGTCAAACTCCTGCAACAGGCACTACGGCCCTTGCACTCCTGTAGCCTATGGCCCTATGACTTGTAACTCGACCTCCTTCTACTCAAATCCTTACTTCCTTGTTCCACATGGAAATAGTCCTCCTTGCTCTTTGTTTGACTGTCCAAGAGACCTCAGAAAAATGAAAAGGTACCTTACTTGGTTGGTGATGAAAACAAAATGTCACATAATTTATTTATACTTGTCAAATGGGATAAAATAAGCCAAGGGACACACACATTAACTTGATTGGTCCGACTTGATTTCCTAGGCCATATGGCACTCCAAAAGTAAAATTTTAATTTTAATTTTATTAGGCCAACTTGGTGACCTCTTTGGCATGCAAGAATACCTTCCAATGCTACAAAAAATCAACACTCCCTCTTAGATAGGGAGGTATTCTCCTTAGCTGAAATTTCTCCTTCCTTAGGAAATGTTAATGAACTTGTTATGTTGACTTACACACGTTAATCAATCACTCTATCTTAGAGTAGTTAATGTGAGTATCCTCGGCCATTTGCCCCTGGTCAAATCAAAATGTCCCAACCAAAGTACTTCATGGCTTCTTGGGTAAATATATCAATCTCCACTGGCCAAATCAACATGACCCAACCAAGTACGTCTAGCTTCTTATGAGAGGATATGCCCTCGGGCCACTCACCCTTACCGAAATATGCATGGCCCAACAAAATTCCTTTATGGCTTCTCAGGAAATGAATTTCATCTATCTCTTCTATTCAAATTAGCATGACCCAACCAATTCCTTCTGGCTTCGTAGGAGAAGATCTGTTCAATCTTGTAGTTTCCTTGGGTGATTCACCCTTAGTCAAATTAGCATGACTCAACCAAGTCCTTCTATCTTTTCACGTGAATGTATCCATCTCCCCTAGTCAAATCAACATGACCCAACCAAGTCCTTATGGTATCTCAGGAGATGTTTCGACTGATCCTACAAAGACATCAATAGTCCCTCTCAATGAGGGAGACATTCTGCATCACACCAAGCTTGTCTATGAAGTATATAAACTTTTCTCTAGACAAAGGCTTGGTGAGAATTTCCATAATCTTCTCATCGGTGGATATGTACTAGATATAACTTGCTCCCTTATGCACCATGTATTAGATGAAGTGATATTTGATCTCAATGTGCTTTTCCCTTGTCAAATATCCCTACAAGTAGCTTTCAAATCCACACTGCTTCTTGACTTGCGACACTAGCTGCAACATAATTTACCTTTATTGTAATGGGTGTGATAGAAGTTTGCATATTACACCTTCAGGTTCTCTTTCTATCCTTTTCACTCCTATCCAATCTAAATCAGAATATCTCTACAACCTCACTTCACCACTTGAGACATATCTCAAACATTGTCCAATTGTACCACGTAGATACCTCAACACATGCTTCGCTACAACCCAATCTACATGCCTTGGCTCAACCTTAAACTAGCTTAGGGTTCTCATTAGAAAGAAAACATTAAGGACCCAATCAACTTCCTATACATTGTGGGATCCACCAAATATGAATCTGAAGTGGAATCACTCAACTTCTTTAGATTAGTCACCATAGGTGTAGTCATGGACTTGCAGTCCATTATACCTAGTCTCCTTAAAATATGGATAATGTACTTCCTTTTTCGAAGGAAGATCTCATCAGGTCTTTTCCACACTTCTAGTCCCAAGAAATAATGTATCAATCCAAGATCCTTAATCTTCAAAATCTGAGGCCAACTCCCTCTCACATTGAAGTAGATCCATCTATGGTAATATAGGTTTCTCACTTTGTCATGTAAGCAAGTCCTTATACCACTATTTCTCACTCTATCATTGAAGCATACTATTCTGTTTGACATGATCCCTAATAGAATGTATACAACTCATAAATACCTCTCGTCTCTAAGCATCTTGTCTGATAATATCAACCCATGACATCCTACTGGAGGGTTTCTCCTTCCATTCTTCTTGAATGTTTTCTTCCTTAGAACTGGAATATTTTCTAGTCATCTGGAATGGTCCTAAATGTCCTAAAAATGTATACAATCCTTGCTCTTAAACATTAATCTTGTTAATCAAGGTTGCCATTGATGTTAATATGGCATTGACTGAGATGTCAATATTTTTGAGATGCATGGTTCTAGACGATGGTGCCATGACTCTTGGTGGTTGGTTGACTAGGATAACATCAATGAAGATGTCAAGTCACAAAGCAGTCAAACCACTAATGAAGGAAGCCCTAAGAAGTACTTGAATTAACTATGATGTGGCCAAGTGCCAATCATGTGCCTTGATTGATGATCTAGATCCTAAGTGCCAAAATACAACCTCATGATGTGAAGGATTATACTTGATGAAGCCATAATTTTGATGATGTCATACTATTGAATAATCACACTTAATGATGGTACTTAATGAAGGTTGGGAGATTAGATGATGACATGGAAGATCTCATTTGATGGTTGGAAGACTATCTTACTATCTTGGAACTTTCCTAATGATAAATCTTCCTATGTCATATCACTACACTAGTACATGATGACACTATGACATATCAAGATGACATGGATGAAGCATATCATGATGACATTATGACCCTAAATAATAATGTCTACTTGTTTTTATAAATCCAAAACATTATTAAAACAAACATAATCCTTGGCAATGAATATGTTTTGAAACAATATAAAAAATTCCTTATTAACAAATGGCTTTTTTTAATGGCAGACAAACATGGCATACATATGACCATTCATGGTAGACATAATATATAATGTAGGTAGCATGGTTCCCTATGACCATACATGGTAGACATAATGTGTAATATAGAAACATGGTGTTAGACATCACTCACATGACAGACAAGGCCTTTTCCATTGTTCTTATATGATTCATCTTTCACATGGCAGACAAGGTCTTATATATCCATGTTTCACATGGAAAACAAGGTCCTATATTATCCATCACATGACAGATAGATGTAATGCATACATCACATGGCAAACAAATAAATTTATATTTTAATATCACATGGAAGACATATATATATATATATAATATCCTAAAGATATGTCGTTTACTAAAACTATGACTGTCGGCCCTCCTTCATACATAACAATTTGACTCATAAAAAGGTATATATACACGTTTGTTCTCCTTGCTCTAAAAGCAGATATCTCGGTCAATGAATATAGGAGAAGTAAGAAGAAAATAGGAGGCCGAGGAGAAAAAAGAATATTTCTTTTAGGCATAATAACTTGGACTGTTTTAAAGAGGATGTTGAGATTACTGGTTGGGTTAATTTCTAATTGTCTCATCACTACAACTCGGACAAGTCATCTATGAAAGAATTACAGAGATAGATATCTCAAACCTCCATTATAGAAGATATTCACTCGGTTTTTACTTGGACAACCACCTGTTGGAGCTAATTTAAGGCTCAGATCTCTGGTATAAAAAGTTTAGAATTGTGCTATGAAATTTGGATCATATATGTCATGGTTATTTCATATATTTACTTGTAAATGTAAAATGGATGGATGAAAGACCTAATTTATTATGTATTAATTCATTGGAGAAGGAGGTGATCCTTCTAGTTATGTTTCATAAGTTTTTCCAATCATTTATGCTCTGTCTTGTATCCTAGACTTGTAGGTTGCATTTGTTGGCTTGTGTTATATTCTTTCCATGACTAGCCCATGTAGTTAACCAGGGAGTTAGAGGGGGGGCAGAGTGATGAGCCCCAAAAATGGATAATTATATGGGCTCATTCAACCTCATAATTCGACTTAATCCACCATTCTCATTAGTTTATTGCATGTTTTTTATTATATTTATGCTAATAGAGTGAATTGGGTTAGTCATTATGCCAACAAGTCTAATGTGTGCTTTGTGTAGTCGTTTTGGTCAATTTGGAGACAAAATCAAAGGTTTAAATGAGCACTTGGTAGCCAAATTCGTGGAGAGGATTTTTAGGAAGGTGTCCCCTTCATTTATGGGCCCTTACCTTGAATTCTCCACCACCAGCTCGGAGTTCAAGGGCCACCAAATCAATTACCACAAGGGCAGTCGAGCAAGTCAAGTAGGACTGTTGTTAACTGCAAGTTTTGGGCAGTCGAGTCCCTAAAGTTTAGGAGGGCTATTGGGGTCCTCAATTTGTATAAATAAGAGGGATTAGAGCCTCATTTTGGTTAGCTAGTAGTTAGTCATTTTGTATTCATTTTGTAGTCATTTTGTAGTTTGATTTTTAGGCAGTAGATTAGCTTTGCTTTCAACACATTTTCAAGTTCTCCTTGTGGACAGTTTTTGGAATGTGACATTTCTTTTGATCAATAAAGATGAATCCAGCTTTGCACCATCTCTAAATCTATCTTAGCAGGTTGTAGCTCTTGGGGTTGGGCCCATCTCAAGCGCCCAGTACCTCCTTTGTTTACTTTCATGTGTCTTTGCTGCATTCTTAGAATAGAATCTGCTATTTAGATTTAAATCTTGTTTTGTTATTTAGGTTGTTTTTTATGAGTAAAATAGCTTTTCATGCTCAGATTTAGTTGATAGGTTGTTAATGGAAAAATATTCAAGAAAAGGGCCATCAAATATCTATGGTTTCACCTCTCCCTCAGTGGGATCAGGAGCTGTGACTAGGATGACTTTGCTGCCCACAAAAACACTGATTTTGCTTTGCCATGCAGTCACTAGTGTTTGATTTTCATGTGTAGAAGTTGGTTACAAGTTCAGACTTTCATTTTATTAGTTGCATGAGATAAAATACATGGTTTCATTTCAGGTCACACTTCTGTTCATTCTCTTTACTGGCAGCTAGCATATTAGGTCAACATAACTAGGTCTTTGAATTTACAAGTCTTTGTTGGTTCATATTGGAAAAACGACTTGCAGAGCACCTGTACCACTTCTTCATATGTTTATTCTCCCTCAGCACCATCCACTCCACCCTCTACTTAGAATCCTTGCCTCACGTTTGCCATTTTCTCCCAAAACCCTACCTTTTTGTGTAATCATTGTTTCAGCCTTCTTTGAGCCAAGTCAACCTTCTACACCTTCTCACCACTCCATCCACCAGTCCCTGGGTCACTCTAGGCCCCTATCCTACCTCCATATCCATTCATGTATCTTCCCTCACTCACCCATCCTCTAAAATCCAATTTTTAAACATCCTGTAGAAATTTCTGAACATCCTGTAGAAATCTCTGAACATCCTGTAGAACCCCTGCAGACTTCCTGTAGAAGCTCACGAATGAGGTTTCATGATAGCCAAACCTTGTGAAACTCTCAGGAAGGGTGCGAGGGACCCCTTAGGACCTCTTCTAACCTTCCCAACCTCTTCCAAGCATCTCCTCCTTGATCCACCTCTACACAGTCAAAAGCCAGTTAAAAGCACATGCATGATAGTTCCAACAACCTATTCAAAAATACAAAAAGATGTTATTTTTCAGATGTTACTATAGAAGTAGCTTAGACACATGCATTTTACCTTCTTAGAAGTCAATGGCATCTCTTTCAGTAGCTTGCATCCTCTTTCTTGCATCAGTAGGGCTAGTTGGTAAAATTAGGGTTTGCTAGGGTTTACATTTCCTTTCAAATTTCCAGTTTCTTTTTGCAAGTAGATTAGCCTTCTTTGAGTTAGCTTTCGTCTATCAGTTAAAAAGATTCTTCTGAGAGCTCATAGAATTTGGCTTAAGCTCCTAGCGGACTTGTGCTAGCTGATCAAGTGACAGCTGCGGAAAGAGCTAGTACTTGTGCATACAGCACCGTCGCTTCCAAGTTTGTTACGAACGACTGAGTTGATAAAAGTAAGGAAGGGAGTCCCAGGAGTTGCAGCAATATTGCTGCAATACTGGAGCTCACCATCTTTTTGGTGCCATTTCCGGGGAAGCGTCAGAGTATTGGTGATTGCTGCTTTTCTTCTATTTTCTACTACAACCTTATGCTAAGTAGTTTATTTCATTTCCATTCTGCAATTTCATTTCCGCAAAAGTAGAGTGGATATTTCCCACTTTCATAGATTAGAATTTCAATTCCGCAATTTCAATTCTGCAAGCGTAGAGTAGAATTTCAATTCTGCAAGTGTAGATTAGCATTTCAATTCCGCAAGTGTAGCCTAGCATTTCATTCCTGCAATTTCATTTCAACAAAATAGATTAGTCCTTTCCTACTTTCATTTCAATTCTGCATTTTCATTTCGACAAGATAGTTAGTTACAATTCAATCTATTTCAGTTTTTCAGGTGTAAGTAGAGAAAAAAAACAAAAATCAACCAAAAAGATTTTCTTTCCTGCCTTGTAGGAGTAGAGATAAGTAAGAAAAATGTTTGCACAACACCCCCATTGTTTCACACAGCCAACCTTCTCTCTTCTTTGATGGCTGTGATTAAAGAACCCTTAGCTGGACAGCAAGGCATATTTGAAGAACCTCAAGGGAAGAAGAAGAAGAAAACATTCCTCTAGAGCAAATGGCTACAAGCAGAAATGTTGGGAGCAGTACCTTATCCAAAAACGAATTTGCAAATCAGATGGAATATTTCAAGAGTGATATGAGGCAATTTCTTGCCATGCAACTGGATACCTTACAGATCTAAAAGAAGCAAGAAGAAGCCAAGAGTGCTTTGGTCATCTTTTGTGCCAGGTGCACTAGAAAGCATCCTAGGAACGAATGTCCATTGTACTCCATAGAAGTGTGTTTTGTCTGTGAAGAATACCATCCTATAGATTAGTGCCCTTCCTTGCCTGGAATGAAAGTTGCATATCAAAGGGCCAAAGAAGTCACTGAACCACTCTATTTAATGAACCAAAGGAGGTCACATGGACCCATACCTTACCAGTAGGAATTGCAAGGGACATCCGAGACCTATTACGACCCCTATCAAGCCACTTTCATGCCTTCTTGGGGTCCCCCTACTCATCCTTGCTGGTTCACATCTCCTCTTTGTTCCTTCACAGATCCATATTATGCCCAACTAGCTGCTCATTCATTTCACTCTTATGCTCAGCCACAGCCTCAGTGGAATGCACCTTATCAGGGGTGGAGGCCACAGTACAACACCCCTCTCGCTCATTTTCCTCCACCACATGCTCTACCGCAACCATCGTCTCCTGCTCCACCAAGGCAACCCCAAATGCCTGCCCAACAACAACCCCATCCACATCCATCTCAAATATACACCCCCACTCAATTACCCATACCACCACTTCCAAGCCCACACATTGGAATAGCTCAACCCAATTGCAAAGCTGAGGCACAACATGTCCAAATGACTCCTCTTGAGCTCAATGATCTTCACCATAGCTCAGGAAGAGTATTGCAAAAAAGAGATTATCTTGAAAGCATTGAAGAACCACATCCAGCAAAAGAAGATTCAAAAGAAGAGATCAAAGAACCATGGGCTACACTTGATGAAGAGAAGACATCAAAATCAGAGATCAAGAGAGTTTCCTCATGGTTACAATCAAATCTTCCATGTATTCAAGAGAAAACTCAGCAAAAAGAGGAAGATGTGAAGGTTATGATAGAAGAAGATCTGAAGAATGATCAGATCAACAAAAGGCACCAGATATCAGAGCTATATTGAGATATGGTTCCAGACGGTCACTAAGTTGCAGCAGTACTCTCTTCCTCAGCTATGTTTGACCCCTTCACAGTCAAATCATTTGGTCTCTGAAATCCGGATAGTTTTCAAAGCATGCATTTCAAGCCTCCACATCATTTTGTCTCTAATATCGATGTGCACATGGCTCCATTGGAAGTATTTTTATACTTGAGAAAGATTTTGTTTTTCAAGTAGGGTAGGGTAGCAAAAAAAAAAAAAATGAAAAAATGAAAAAAATGGAAATAAGAGGAAAAATCTAAGGTGAAAACCTCCTCGGAGGCGCCTTAGATTGGCTCATTAATTGAAAACCTCCATGAGGCGGTCAGTGGGTTGAAAAAAAAAAGAGAAAAGAAAAAATAATAAGATCCATGGGTGAAAACCTCCCTTGGAGGCACCTAGGGCAGGCAATTAGGGTGAAAGCCTCCATGAGGCGCCCTAGTTGTTTTTCAAAAAAAAAGAGAAAAAGAAAAAGAAAAATAAACCTAATTTCCATTGACTAATTGCAGGTTGCAAGAGGGACATTGCAGGTCAGGAGGATCGCTCAAAACAAAGACAGAGGAAGTTCTTGGCTTTCTACAGGAAGCTACAGGCATTTCTACAGTAAGTTCTGTATTTCTACAGGAAACATCCTGTAGAACCTTCAGGCGAGCCAGATTCGATTTTGGAAGGGAATATAAAGCTTGGAATCTATTGGTTAGGCCTGCAAGCATCCATGTTTCCATTCCTCACCCTTTTTCATCATTTTTTCACCTCATTATGCTTCTTTTATGAAAACTATGTTTTCTACAGGAAGTTCCTGTAGAAATTACAAGAAGCTAAAAATGGATTGCAAAAAGGTAGTTTGGAGAGCATGATAGCTTCCTCAAGGGCTCAGAATTCCTCCTGCAATTTTCAGACTCCTCCTCCATCATCTCCATGCCTGCATCACAGCCCAAGCTCAGTTTTTCTTTCCATGCAAAAACTTTCAAAATGCTTTGAAGAAAAAATACATAGAACATAAATTTTTTTTTCCATAACTTGAAAACCGTGCATCCATTTACAAAACCGTTTTACAGGGAGTTGTATAGGGATGATGGCAACATGCCCGAGAAATTTCAGCCAATTCTGGTGCACGGTTTCCAAGAAATTTTCCTCCATCACCGTCAGCTATTTTTGCATTTTCTCCATATCCGTGCATCCATTTCAAAACTTGTTTCATGGGGAGATGCATATAGGTGACAGTAATCTACCCAAGCAGTTTTAGCAGATTCCGATGCACGATTTCTGAGAAATTGATCTCTGTAATCTTCAGCCATTTCCTATTTTTCTCGAAATTTGTGCATCCATTGATCGCAATTTTGATATGGGAGGTGCATAATGATGATAGGAACATGATCAGAAAGTTTCAGATCGATCCGGCCTGTCGTTAGGGAGCAATAGCAAAAACAAATTTATGTCCTGTGAAAATTCAGCAGCAACAACTTAAGGGTGCGGATCTGAACGTGGAAGCCAGCTCCTGCAGTGTGGATCCAACCAGAGGATACCTGCACAAGAAAAAAAACCATGAATAATCCACCAATCCATCATGCAACCACAAAAACCAATGCATGCAGCAAATGAAATACCATAGCACCTCACAGCAGCCATTCGACTTCTAGGTATGTGACTGAAACTCGTTCCTCTATTGCATAAATCTAATTTTAAAACTACATGAATGAATGGAATGGTGGGATTAAGCCGATAGTTCCTTGTCCAATTCTCTAGCAATCAGCCAGGAATCATGCAGCGTATGTGTTAGACAACTCACATGGAATTAAAAAAAACAAGGAGTGTTAGTCGTTTGAACTCCAGTGCAACTAATCAAGAAGAAAACATACAGTTAATAAATAGAACTACAGTCTGCATGTAGCCACTCACCAAGAATCATGTCGCAATGTAAAATGCTCGGCTGAAATTCACACCACCTGTTGTTCATTTGCACTTGACTGAAGTATGCATCCTCCGCTTCCACAAAATGATGAACTAGTCATCCTCCACTGGTTTCTACCTGTTTTCGAAATTATCCCACGTATCAGGCTCGCTCAGAGTTGCAGGCGCGCTCTACAGGCGTTTCTACAGGAAGTCTTCTACAGGAAACATAGAAAAAAAAAACCATGCAGAAAGAAAACCTGGGATTTTCGGTGAATTTCAAGCTCCAAACGAGGTAGGATCGGGGAAACTTCGTTGTGCATGATTTGTTGGTGCAAAATGGTTAATTGAACATGGAATTAAATTAAAAAAACGAGAGGAAAAGTCTGCCTGCACATTGAAAAAAAGGGTGAAAAGACTGCTTGCATATTTTCTGAGTTCTACACAGTTCTTTTTTTTCCCTCTGCATTCGAAGTCTAGCTTCTTCTTTCTCACCTTCTTCTGAAAAGAGAGATGCAACCATAGGAACTAAGCTTGTGCGTAAAGAATGTGATTTTCATGTGGTTGGGGATAAACATTAGGCTCCACACTCTGTCTGTAAGAGCCTAATTCCCTTTTGACAGTCAAGTTTTGGGCAGCAACAACATTGTAACCAGGGAATTGATACAAAGTGACCTATAAACACTTGAGGGGTACTGTATTCAACATTCAGGGGAGGAAACCATACACAAAATTCCCTTTATGATCAGAGCACAAGCCAAAACAGAGCATTTTTCACCATGCTAGGGGGATTCATAATTCAGCATTATCCATGGTTATCATGTGAACTTCCACTTCATCCAGCAGTGAAGACAGAGAACACATTGAGGCAGAAGAGAAAGCTAAGGGTAAGGAAACCCAGGAAAGACCGCCACAGAAAGAGCAAGAAGAGAAACAAGAGAAAGGCCAAGCTGCCAAGCCCAAAACTGTGGGTGGAATAAAGGAACAGACGCCGAGAGAGAAACGGTTGCAAACCCGGGCAAAGAAGACTGAAAGGATGCAAACAACACCCAAGGCAACATTAGCACAAGTCAAAGAGAAGACACCCCCAGCCAAGCAAGCCAAATCAGGGAAAACTGGTTCTACAGGAAGCCAGCAGACTGTTTCTACAGGAAGCCAGAAAACTGCTTCTACAGGAAGCCAGAAAACGGCCACTACAGGACTTTCTACAGGAAGTTTGGGGAAAGGGCAGCAGAAGGAGAAATTGGACGAGATCTTAGCTAGGGAAGCAGCAGCTATGCTGGCCACCCTAAGCACATCCCCCAAGCAGAAGGAGAAGCGAAAGAGGGAGCTTCCACTATATTTTAAGGCGAGAAGGAGCATGCAGATAAGAACTAGCAGACCCCAACCACAGTCAAAAGAGCCAATCAAAATTGTAGATACCTTAGCTACACAAAAGGAGAGGTCCCCCTCAAAGGAATCCATCACCTATGAATGGGGAAGGTCGTAGACATCCACCAAGAGAGAAAGAATGAAAATGTTGGACACAAAGACCTCTCTACAGGGTGCTGAGACAATTCTACAGGAAGCTGAAAATTCTCTAGGAAAAGGAGCATAGGCAGTGGGAAGAAGCAAAGAGAAAAGCATGGTTTCATAACCAAGAATAGGACATCACTTCAGGAGCTTGGCATGACAGGGAGGCCACCAAGGCCATCAAAGAGGAGGAGATAAATTAGTTGCTCAGAGGATGAGCAACACTTTCAGTAGGGGGGTGATGATGAGCCCCAAAAATGGATAATTATATGGGCTCATTCAACCTCATAATTAGACTTAATCCACCATTCTCATTAGTTTATTGCATGTTTTTGATTATATTTATGCTAATAGAGTGAATTGGGTTAGTCATTATGCCAACAAGTCTAATGTGTGCTTTGTGTAGTCTTTTTGGTCAATTTGGAGACAAA
>APFE031077794.1:0-20034 GCA_000404065.3 Pinus taeda | reverse complement strand
GGGGGGGGGGGGTCACAGGGGGTTTGAGCAGTGCAAGTAGCCACCCTCTATGGGGGTCCAGGGCAGACCTACCTATGGTTTCATGCATGATTTTTGCACATGGTTTTGGATGCGATGGTTTTCGATCCATGGTATTGGATGCTTCAGCATGTATAAATATGTATTGTAACATTGAAAAGAACATAATGAAAAATCAAGCTGGAAGTCCCGGTTTTGTAAACTAGGGGAAAATCTCTGTGTATATTTTTTTTATGTGTTATGTTCTCACTATTGTTTATTTTCTATGTTTTAGAATCTGTATCTAGGTTATTTCTTTACGAGGTTAAAACCTAGAACATTGATGCCAAGTGTTTGATAGAATTTCAGTCTTGTTTGGGGATGCTCGGACCTAGTCCTAAGGGTGATTTTTGATTGATCAACATTGTTATCATGTTTTAAATGAATTTTGGAAGTTAGAACAAGTTCTAGGTAGAGGCCAGGATTCTGGGCTAGAAAAGTGGCTTATATCCAGGGGTTGTTGGCACAAGACTAGCAATTTTGGTCCACAGTCGCTGGCAAGTAGGCCTATGAGGGTGACTTTGGGTTTTTGGTCACTACCTTTCCCATATCATGAGAGTGACTATGGCCTAAGAGCTGCAGAATAATAATGGGACCTGGGGACAGGTTGTTTGAGTGGTTGACTTGTCTCCTGAGAGTTCTATTGATGAGGTTAGATGGTTGTATGTGATGTTCCGTTGATTCCACTTCCTTAAGGTAACATAAGAGGTCGAATCTGATCATAGTATTATCTTTCCTCATGTTTACCCCAGTTGGCATGGTTACTTTGGGTAGACTTGGGAGGGGGTGTTACAATTCACCTATGTAAGCAATCGTTCCTCCACAATAATGATCCCTGACAACCCTATTGGGCAGTGACATAGATACATATACATATACATAAATATTAGCATAAAACAATCATGATCATGTCAGACAATGACATACATACATGCAAAACATCAACATTATCTTGATCATAACATAATTACTAAATAGCATAAGTTCAAGGTTAAGAGAACTCCCTTTATCTATGCACACCATGCACAACATTGAGAACAATTGTTCCCAACATAGCCAAGGCATCTAAAGCCTCAGGTCCATTTAATTCACCTTTCTTGTTACCGTTCTCATGATTGTACTGCCACTGTCCATTTACACCAATAGACTAAACCAATCCAACTGATTTGTCATATTCTTACCTTCAAGTTCCCTTCCTCATGCACCGAGCTTCATTAAGGTCTTACATTGCCTACTAGCTTTCATTTAACTCTCCCTAAGCTCCATTAAACTTCCTCTTTCCCATCCAATTCCCAAGACCCTCAAAGCATAAAAGGCAATAACAAACACAAACAAGGAGAAAGCCGTGAAAACTAATGACAATACAACACTACAAACAAAGTGGTATGACCATACACTAGACATAAAAAAAAAAAAAACTACAAATCAAGCACAAACAAAGCACAAAGAATTGAAATCACAAGAATCTCAATAGACACCGTGACTCAATCCCCATGGTTCCCTGTGCTTCCAAAGGAAAGCTCAACGTGAGCCTTCTTCAGAATTTTATGGCAGTCACTTTTCCATGCAACCCCCTGCATCATATTTCCATAAAAATATAACTTTTAGTGCATAAATAAACATAACAATACACCAGTTACCTTACCTTGTTGTGCCAACACATTGCTTGCAACTGAAAACATCCACACCATCTCTTAAGGGACTCCAATCCTTTGATGAATCTAGCCATAACTAGAACCAATTGTTATACCTCTCAAATACATATTTATGAATATAACACATATCCTCATAATGTCAAACAAATTCAAGGTTAAAAAGTCTTCATGTATGCAAAGAACTCATTCGTTTGGAATTTCGGTTTCCATACATAACCAAAGGAATTTTCACCCAATTCCTTTCGTTTACCTTTTCCTTGCTACAATTGAGTCTTACTATGCAATGTCAAATCACCCAACTGGTAGTTATAAAAACACGTCAACTATTACCTTGTCAAGCTAATACCAAGCATGTTTCCTTGCAACTTCTCACGCATGTCATTCTCACGTTCCAAAGATTAAGACATCATGTATATTAATTTGAAATCAACCTTCACCAAGTCTAACAACCATGTCATACTCAAAAATCAACTCACATTCATCAGTGATAATACAAAATGTTACACTCGAGTACATACTAGTTGTTTCAACACATATGTGGTAGTACGACCAACTTAAACAATATCATTTTGGTAAGAAATATTATAGACACATGCTCATATTATTCAAGTAATCAAACATTCAAACAATAGATAAATGACATAATAGACACTAAACACTCAAACATGAAATAAATGACATATTCAAACATTCAAACACCAAATAGATGACATAATAAAACTCATACCTTAATGTGTCTTAGGGGAGGCTATCTTGTTTGCAAAATCAATCTATATTAGCACGATATATCTTCACAGCATATCAATTCAAACATAAATAAAATCATGATATCCATAAGAATCACTGGCCAACATGTTCACATCATAAACTCTTAAACAATTATCATTCATACATAGTAATCACATCTGCACAATCATCCTATATGAGTACAACACAATGTCAAAAATATGTCGACTCATACCTGAATTTCATAAGCCTAACCATCTGCATAGGGCAATCCATTTTAACATGATACATATAACATCAATATCTTAGTTGCAATAACCCTAATAATCAAGTTACTAGCATATAACAACAACAAGTTATATATCATGCTCATCAACAACATATAACATAATCATCAAGTCAAATATCATATAACAATCAACAAGTTAACTTATAACATAATTATCAAGTTAACTAGCATAAAAAAACAACCACAATGCATATAAAAACAAGTTACTATCATTCATGATTATATGGCCACATTGATTCACTAGCATCTACCATGCATGTAACCACAACAACAATAAAATGACAAACATGTATATAACCCTAATGCATATAACAATCCATTAACTAACATACCTGCATGCCAAACATACAATACATGTATGACGATCTTCTCTCACCCCAAAGTCTAATGTTGCAGCCTCATTCTGATGATCTGGATCTCCTTCTCTATGTCAGCTAGCGCATTATCATCATAACATACCAATAACATCATGATGACCTAATATGCATACAATGACCTCACAATGCATGTTTGACTTACCATACATGCAAAACCATAACCATGATAATGTACGCATAATAGCATATAGACACTGGCATGCATAACAAATGCATACACAACCATACACTGATGACGAAACATTCCACAACAACACCATCAACCTTCACATGGTGACATCACTACGACCATGATCAACACCATGCAAATGCAACAATCACATATACAACCTACATGCATGCATGACAAAGCATGATAAAGCATGATAAACATCTTTTGCCCATCTAGTCAAAGGGTTGAACCATGCCTTGATACCACTTTGTAACACCATCCTCCCACATCTACCCAAGTAATCGATTAACCAGGGTAAACATGTGACGATAAGTTACTATGATATGATTCATCATCCTAAGTCACCTTAAGGAAGTGGAACCGATGAAAACACACCATACAGACCTTCCACATCAGCAATAAGACTGCCATGAACCATCCCAACCTCTAAGGTAACTAGCCCCTGGGTCCCACTGAGATTTTATACCAGTTAACCCTCAAACGCTCCCTTGATATGGGCATGCATGCATCTAGAAGGCTCTAGACACTCCCACAACATGGGTATGCCATTGTCCAGGGGCTTTTCTCCCCAATGATGTGCATGCAACCCCAGGATTTGAGCCACTTTTTCAGGCCCAGATCCCAGGTCACTACCCAGAACTAAATGACCTCTTCAAAACAGAGATATAAGAATCAAATAATGGTAAAATGCAATCACTTGAATAAGGGCTTGACTAGACCCCTACTATCCATGCCAAACATTTCGTCAAACATGTCACAAATATGAAATCTACAAGTTTAAACAATAGATCTGAGCATGAGGGTCTCATACTCATCTGAGGATCAATAAGAAGCATTGATGCCTCAACACATTAGCTGCAGTTTCATCCATTAGACCATAGATATATTGTTCATTCATTTACAAGTAAAAACATGATGAGATCCATACATATCCACTATCATAATACATGTTCATAACCAACATAATAACAACAGAATTACCAAGGAAATCACATCCACATCATCCACATATAATCCAGTACAATACTCATGAAATAAGAAGGAGAAATAAACTCATATTAATGATGAAAAGGCTAACCAGTTGTGGGAATTCCATGAACCACCCGACCGTAGACATGGCTAAGCCAAATCTCTCTTCAACCAGTCATCCTTATGCCATATTCCAAGCATGAATGTGGAATCTCATAAAACACATCAATCAAAATAATACAGGGCTTCCAGAGGCTAAACCACCTCAACCCATCAAACAATTATTCCACCTCACGACTGTACATGACAACCATCAATAGATTGGTCTCTACCCAAGCCGTCTAGGGTTCTATAGCGTTTGTTCCAACCAAGGCTTCCAGGACTAGTAACTCAACCCACATTTTATACAGGGCTTTAGAGAATTTGTCCAACCAAGGCTCTAGGCCTAGTCACTCAACCCACCAAGGCCTCTAGAGAGTTTTTCCAACCAAGAATCCAGGATTACTAACTCAACCCAAGTTGTTATAGGGCTCCAAAGCATTTTTCCAAACAAGGCTCCAGGAGCTAGTAACTCAACATAAGCCAAAGGAAACATGAGAACCAACCAAAAAAACAAAGAAAATAAACCCACAACACCATATCTATCTAGGAAATGGCAAGGCTAGGCAAATCCACTATCAATCCAGGCAATCCTCCATGCCAATGAAAAATCATGACCAATAAGCCACATGCATATGCCATGCATGCCAAAACTAGTGAGGAAAACATACGTGCAACTTGGTACCTACGAGAAAAAACCATTGTAGTTGTTGATTCTGCTATCCTCTTGCGCTTTCCTTCTTTTCTGTTGCCTTCTTGCTCCAAAACTCCAAGTATGAAACACTCTCCAAGAGTGCTCCAAGAAAAATCTTTGTGTCCAAGAGTATGAGAGAGAGAGAATAAAGAGAGAGCTACAAACTGAACTGATAAAATTTTTCACTAACCAAGCCTACCCATTGATCCTTAGAAGCCTTTTTATCAATGAGGCCTCTATTTTCTTCAATTTCAATTATTTTCCTTCATTTTCCTCCTCACATGCAATCGTGACCTTTCACCTTCCTTTTCTCCTAATTTTCTTTACTTTCATAAACAAGTGTGCCAAAATGCCACTTTGCCTTTCCAAAGCCTTTTCCATTACCATTTCCATTGCCAATTTCCTTAGCCATAAAAACCAAAATGAACACCCACTCGGATGTTTTGCCCACCATTCAGCTTGGAATACATGTCCCATGACCATGGTCTTATATATTTTTACATGAATTTTTAACTAGGGTTGTTAGAATGGTGACTAGGAAATGACAACACAGTGACATGGTAGGTGACTCGATGAGATGTGAGGGGATGAGCTAGACACTGATGCGAACAGGACGCATGGAATTTTTTTGCATTAATTGGGTTTTGACATTTGAACTTTGTAGAGGCATGGGGAGAGTAGAGTTGATAACATCTGGCCTTGCCCATCCCTCTCCACGTCATTAATGTCCAAGCACTTTCATGGTGCAGAGCGCTCTGAGCTGTTGGATCGATAGGAACTCCTGCTGTCAGATCTAGGTAGTGTGTAACTCTGTCAATTCCCCCCATCCATGTGGTCTAGTGTGCCACATCATCGGGCACTCGACGCTCATGCTTATATGTCGATGTAGTGAGTTATATTGTGCTCGCCAAGAGCAAGGAGACGAAACATCAGCGACACCGATCAATGACAAAGCTTGACTTTGACCACTTATGCCTCCTCGAACACAAAATTTTGTAGGGGTATTTCATTTTGACAACAACACTATACTAGTTCTGAGGCCCTTTTTGGCATATTTTGAGATAAAAGGGGTCTCAACCTCTTTCCTAGGGTTGTGTCCCTTCTTCTTGGATGGATCAAACTCTCGGCCACTCATTCTTTGACTCAACTACTTAGAAATACACAAAAAAAAGCCACCCTACCTCTTCTAGAGATGCTTGTGTCCTCAAAGATAATTTAGCTTGGCTCACTTGAAGGTTTGCAACTTCACTTCTTGGCATGCTATTCACATGTGGATGAGATGATATAAACAGAGTCACAGTTCTCTAATCTAGGTTTGTGCCTACTCCAGGAAGACAGTAAAGTAGCCCTGAGATGCCTTCTGGCTTCCCTCAACCAATTTCGACCAACTCTCTTCCTAGTCTGCAACCCTTTCTTATCCTCATTGGGTTTCCTATGATTACTAAGGAACTTGGTCCAACACTCTTGGACCTCTTTCCACCCATAAAAGGATCTTTCCACAAGATATTTGACTGTAACCTCTTATCTACAAGACAGTTTGCTCAGCCTCCTTAGACAAGAATCCTCATTTTTTAGGATGTGTCTATCTCTCTAATATTTGTGGTCTCCTTAGATCTATCTTTCTTCACACATGAGGTCACATCTCAAGTATGTATCATGAGCCTCTCCTTAGGCTCTCTATTTATTCTTTTCTCTTAGGTCATTTAGGAAAACTCTAGATATTTAGGGTTTTAGTCTCTCAACCCATTAGAATAACTAGTTAATTTCTTTAGAACGTAAAACCACATATTTGGTCCAAAACCCCACTCTCTGAGTAAATTTCCCAACCAATTCCTTACCTTTTGTGCTACCCAAAATTCCAACAAACAAGCCTTTGAGTCGAGAACCATCACAGTAGCAAATAAATAATGTATTCCTAAATTATTATGATTGTGTATGATGTGAAAATAGAAATTTCATTTAGTATGATTTAACATAGTGAGGCTGCCTAATATAATTCCTCTTTGAACTATTGATAAGTATCAATGCTTACACGTTGTGATTATGCTCTTGGTATGAGCATAAATGAAAAACGTATAGAGGATAAAAACAGACAACAAAATAACATCAATTTTATTAATGGGTTCCAAGAAATGTAGAACACCATTGGAGAAATGGGCAAGAGAGGTCATTATTGAAAATTATGTTGCAAATAATTACCCCAACAATCGTAGTGAGCATGAGTGAAGAAAAATTATGCAAGCTGAAAATTTACTGTATAAACAATGTGAGTAAAGAAAATGTTTCATTTAATTAATCATTGAATATTATAACAACAAAAAATATTAGCTGATAGTGCTAGTAACGATGGCAAAGTGAAAAAGGAAAAATAAAGGAATTTGGGTAAAGAATTCCTTTGGGATAAGTTGGAAACTATTGTTTTGATTTATACATGTTTTGCATATCTACATGAGGTCTTCTTAACCTTGATTTCATTTGACATATGTTGATATGTGTTATATGCGTGAATATGTTGATGATTAAATAAATGAATGCATGCAATGGCATCATAATTTATAGATTGAAATCAGAGATCATTCTTGTGGAAGAATTATTTATTATACTCAAAAAATTGATGCACATAGAATGGTATGTTTGGGATAACATAGTGAAGTTATCCAATGAGATTGCTAGTAGTGTGAGATATCTACTGGGCAAGTGTTAATTCTTGTTGATGATCAATATTTTTTATGATATCACATGCCATGTTTATTTTATGATAATGAAATGTTAATTATGTGATTAACAAGCATACTAACCACTAACAGATATTGGGATAGGTAGGCCACTTGGGATTGGGGGCTACCTGGGCCTGGGAGGTGTAATGGTATATCTACATTCCTGTCGACAGAAGACTATCGGGATTGGTAGTCCCCACACTCAATGGGAGGTGAGTGAGAGAGGGGGGGATTATTTGGAGCATATACACCAGTGGGTGCTTGCTATGTTTGGAAATTGGTTCAATGCATCAAGCATATACACCACTTGGTTCTTTCAAGGTTTTGAAATTGATTTAGTGCATGGAGCATATACACCATTGGGTTCTTGTTGGGTTTGAAAACCAATTCAGTGTGTGTAAGTTGAATACAACTAAATATCACATGGAGCATATACACCATTGGGTGCTTGCCAACTTTGGCAATCAATTTAGTGTGTATAAGTGGAAGACAAGTTGAATTTCACATGTAAGTTGAATACAACTAAATATCACATGGAGCGTATACATCATTGGGTGCTTTCCAAGTTTGGCAATCAATTTAGTGTGTACAAGTTGAAGATCACATGGAGCCTATACTCCACTGCATTCTTTCTATGTTTAGAAACTAATTCAGTGTGTGATCTGAATTTAAACAGGAACGAAAAAAATTATAGATGTAACCATAAATACAAATATGCAACATAAATAACACTTCATTTGATTAATATCAAATACCGAAATATGCTTACAAACATAATGGAAATAAGACTAGCTTGGGCGATGGTAGCTTATCTCTGAGAAGAGATGTGGCAGCTAGATGCCTCTGAATTATGTTACAATGAGGCTCAAAGGCCTATTTATTATTGAAAAACATGAGAAATCCCTAACTAACCCAAACCCTAACCTAGGAGATGTAATGCCAAGAGTTTGTGGGCCCCGTTGGGGTTAATTAGGTAGCCAACTTCTTGGGGTCATAACTTGGTCATATTATCTCCATTTGGTGCATATGATACCTTATTAGAAAGGTATCTCTGATTACTACAGGTTTTTCCACAATCTCTTGGTTACAACTATGGGCCTGTAGCAAACCTAAAAAAAACGCCATTTAGGGGGTCAAAACTACTACGAATGTTCAGGACTTGGAAAATTGCTAAAAATAGTAAATGATGAAATAAACAAGGAAACAAGAGAAACTGACTGTAGATCTAGGTGGGATAGGTGGGTGGCCACCAATATTTGCCTGAATCATTCCTCCCCCCTTAGGAAGAAATGGTCCCCATTGCGTGCAGAGCCTTTATGAGGTGAGGAAACTTCTGTTGAACCTCGTCTCTAGTGAGCCACTTGCCTTGGTGCAGGAGTTGGCCAACTTTGACAACCCGATATAGTTGGATCTTTTGTTGGCAGGTGTTCTTGACTTGTGTGTCCATAATCTGATCAATTGTGGCCTATTCCATGTAGTCTCGGTTTAACTTTGTTGGTGTGAGTTGTTCTACAATGTCTGATGTGTCCAGCAATGGTGGGAAGTATGGTCGAAGGTGGTCCACATTGAACATTGGGTGCAAGCCAAGGAATGGGGGAATTTTGAGCTCAAAATAATTGTCTCCCATAGCCTTGGTAATGGTGTAAGGACCATATCAAAGTGTTTTGAGCTTCTGATGGGCGTCGGTAAGGCGTTATTTCTACAAATGCAACCAAACTTTGTCGTCCACCTGAAACTTGTGTGGCACCTGATGTTGATCATGTCATTGCTTGTACTTGGAATTTGAATTCTCCAAGATGTCGTGAAACTGTTGGTCGATGTGTTGGATGCACTCAATAAATCTGGTTTCTTTATCAGCCTTCGATAGTACATGTGTGGATTCTATCTGCATAGTCGCATGAGGCATGGAAACATCAATCAAACACAATGCTTGAAATACTAGACCCACTGGAAAGGGACTATGACTAGTCGAGCCATGGAGATATCTATTATAACTATGTTGCACATATGGAAGACTCTCATCCCAAGTTCGAGGATGCTTGGGGTTGTACATGCGGAGTATGTGCACTATGATCCTATTGACGACCTCCGTCTGACCATCAGTTTGGGGATGGAGGAAGTTGATTTGGTGGGCTTGGTGTCCAATAATGTCCAGAGGCTTGATCAGAATGTGCTCAAGAACCTGTTATCCCAATATGATATAATGGTCTACAGGATCCCAAAATGTACCCATACTCGTTCAAAGAAGAGTTTGGCAATACCCATACTTGTTCAAAGAAGAGTTTGGCAATGTCCTCTGTTGTGATACTCTTCATCAAGGCCACCAATATAGCCATCTTAGAAAATCTATCCACGACCACAAATACACATTCATTACCATGCTTGGTAGAAGGAAGGCCAGACATATAGTCCATGGAGATGGATTCCCATGGATGGTTGGGAGTAGGTAGAGGAGTGTACAGGCCTTGCTTCTTGATGGTTGGCTTGGCGATGACGTAGGCAGTGCAGGATCTGATATATTTCCCAACATCCAGTCAGAGTTTGGGCCAATAAAAGTACTTTTGTAGTACAACCACATTTTTCTCCACAACAAAGTGTCCTACTACCCGACTATAGTGCACCTCCCAAATAAGCCTGGAACGCTCGCTTGAAGGAACATAAAGGTGGCCTAGGTAGCATAATAATGTGTCCTGGAGATGGAATCAGGAACTTGCTTTCCAACTCCTAGCATCTGGTATGTCAAAGAAAAATCTGGATCAATTTTTTATAGTTTCATCCATCCATAGGTCTCGTGACTACAAGAGTTGAGAAAAGTAGGTAGTGCTGCAATTGGGGGCCAACTAAGGCAATCTGCAACATGATTGGTTCTACCCTTTTTGTATTTAATGTTTAGGTGGAATTGTTTCAGATATGTAGACCACTTCTGATGGTGATCATTCTGCAACCTCCCTTGTGTCTGTATAAACTAAAGAGGTAGGTGATCAGTGTGGATGACTGTCTCCTTCCCCAAAATGTAGTGCTTCCATTATTGACAAGCCTATAAGATGTAATACATCTCTTTATCATAGGTGGGGTACTTCTTAATTGTATCAGAAAGTGTCTCACTATGATAGGTCACTCGATGCCTGTGTTGGGTGAGGACTGCACCAATAGCATAGTATGAGGCATTTGTCTCGATTTCAAATGGTTGTTGCAGGTCTGGTAGTGTGAGTATCGGTGTAGAGCAGAGGTGGTGCTTCAACTCAGCGAATGCATTCTATTGGGACTCAAACCAGGAAAGCTTTGTTTTTGCCCTGCCCTTAGTAATCTGACTCAGAGGCCAAGTGATATGTGAGAATCCCAACATGAACCTCTGATAAAAGTTTGCAAGGCCCAAAAACCTATGAAGCTCTATTAGAGTAGTTTGGGTTGGCCAATCCCAAATGACTTGGATCTTGGCCAGTTCCACATGCACACCACACTCATCTATGATGTAACCCAAGTATTGGACCCGACTCATGCCAAAGGTGAATTTCTCCAAGTTAGCACACATTTTGTGTTGCCGAAGGGTTTGAAGGATCTGCTGAATGTGATGCAAGTGTTCTTCCCAACTCTTGTTGAAGATGAGGATGTCATTCAGATAAACCACAACGAATGAATTGGTGAAGGACCGCAAGATGTCATCCATTAGCCTCATAAAAATACAAGGGGCATTTGTCAACCCAAAGGGCATAACCAACCATTCAAAAATTCCTTCCTTAGATTTAAAGGCGGTCTTCCATACATCTGTGGGCTCTATTGGAACCTGGTGATAACTAGACTTCATATCGAACTTGCTGAAATACTTGGCCCCCTTGAGTTGGTCTAACAGGTCATCAATCCATGGGATTGGATACTTATTCCTGATAGTGATTTTTTTTAGTGCTCAATAATCAATACAGAGCATCCAAGTTCCATCAATCTTCTATACAAGTACAATTGGGCTCCCACAAGGCGAGGAACTTGGTTAGATGTGCCATTTCTACAACAAATCCTAGATTTTCTGCTTGATCTCTTCATTTTCCAAAATGGAGTGACGATATATTGTCCCGTTGGGTAGAGGCACCCCAGGGTTCAAATCGATTGAATGCTTGGCCTGACAATGCAAGGGTACCCCTATGGGTGAGGAGAATATGTCCATGTATTCTTCCACTACCGCATCCACCTACTTCTGCTACTTGGAGGAACCTTTCCCGGGGGCCATGGTTGTGGCTACAACCTTCCCCTTACTTTGAGAGTGAATACAAAAGAAAACAAATTTCTTAGTCTAGGAGATGACCTTACTACATTTCTTAGCAGAGATCAAAGAGATGGTGGTAGGTGGGGCTACCTCTAGTACCCTATACAACTTAGTACGTAAATAAATAATAACAAAGTGAGATCTAGACTCATATATAACATTTCGCTTCCATAAGTATGTTTTTCCTAATAATACATCACAAACTTCAAGAAGAGAAACATCACACAATACCTCATTCGTGAAGGACTTGATGCCGTAAGGAAGACAACACTACTAGCTGACATGAAGATCTCGTCCTTGGTGAAGCCACCCGATGGTATATGATTGCAGATGTGTTGTAGTCGGTAGGCCCAACCTCTTCATGACCTCTGTGGAAATGAGGTTCTTTTGGCTCCCATTGTCAATAATGAACTGCAACGGAGAACCCTTCACCCACATCTCTGAGTGGAATAGGTGCCCCCCCTCTTCTGGAACTTCAGGCTCAATCTTCTGGATCTTGGTGGTCGCCATAGTGGCACTGGTCTCCGCGTCAATGATATGCCTCCCTTTGTCATTCCCCTTGTTGGGTTCTAACTCAGAGTCAGAACATCTCTCGGACTTGGAAGCCTTTAGCTCAGCCGCAAGTGACTGCTTGGCTCAACACTCACTTGTGTTGTGAGTGGAGCTCTTATGGAACTCACACCATTTTCTTGTGTCCTTCTTTATAGGGGTGATTTTAGGGGCGAATGTTCGCCCTTTGGCGAAATTAAGGGGTTTTAAATTTTTAGTGGGCGAATATTGTATCATAGTACATTTTTACAAATCACCTCAAATAGCCCACCTTATTTTAAGGGAGAGGGTAAAAAAGGTAAATTTAGCCCTTGAAATTAGGAGTTACAACCTTCAATTCGCCCATTTTCAAGAATAGGTTTTATTTAAGTGAATCCATTCGCCCATTTTCAAGAATAGGTTTTATTTAAGTGAATCCTATGGGCCAAAGGCCCAATACCATATTTATAAAGAGGTATGGTAAATTAATAAAAATATAAATAAACGAGAGGTATGGTAAACAAATAAAACATTTGTTTATATTTACTCCATAAGTCACCTTGTATTTATGAATGGCATGGTAAATTAATAAAAATATAAATAAACGAGAGGTATGGTAAACAAATTTTTTTATTTTTTTATATTAATACCATGCAAAAAAACATTATTAACCTAATATTAGTATTAATAAAAATAAAAATGGCACATGGTATTGACTCATGGTATTCACCAAAATGGCACATGGTATTGACCCATGGTATTCACTTGGAATGTAGCTTATTTAAATGGGGGAATTAAACCACAATAGATCCATCTTTACTCTCGATCTACTAACCCTCTAGAGGTATCAAATATTGTGATATGCAAACTAGCATAGAGTGAAAAAATATTTGATTCGATCAAGAGTAAAAATGGATATAAAAATGGATGTTGTAATTTAATGTATGTTAAACATTTTAGCTTGGTTAAAGTAAAAATAAAATAAAAATCAACTATTAATTTTATTAATTTTTCATAAATTACAAATAGTATTTTTAAGCTCCACGGTTTTGATAAACCCATGGTATTCATGTGAGCATAGACTATTTAAAGGGGAAATTCTATCTTAGATCCATCTTAATTATGGGTCTACCAAGTGCTCATAGGGATATATAGATCTCATCCCCCTAAGAGATGTGGAGTTAAGATGGATATAGGTTGGTTTTTATGATAATGAAGATATTAAATAGACTTAGGAAATTATATTGTAAAACATCTTAAGGTGAATGGTTAAAGCATAGACATTGGACAAGTATATTTGTATGCTTCAGTTTTAAACTAAAACAAATCCAGGGCTAAAAGGAATGGATTGATTGCACTAGTCATCCTTCTATAACTTTCCAACATATGCTGGAGTAAACAGATTTTAATTTGGGTAATTTTTCTAATTGCAAATGGGAACATACTTGTGTATTGGCAGGGAGGTTACGAGGTCCCTAGAAGTGGAGTAAACAGATTGTAATTTGGGTAATTTTTCTAATTGCAAACACGAACATACTTGTGTATTGGCAGGGTGGTTATGAGCTCCCTAGAAGTGATGAATTTGAATTTTTCTTGGTTTTATATATAGCATTAAGTTTTTTCTCATGCTTTCTGTGAATGGCACGGGGAATTTTATCTTACGCCCACTAGGGTATCGATATGTAATTTCGGTAATTTTGATTTCAAAAGATATTTTAAAGAAATGTAATGATTTCATTTGTGTATTCAATAAACACAAGATTTTATAATTGAGTAAAATATTCACCATGCCTCGTGAGAGATTCGCCAAAAAATTATATATACATATCATATTATTGATAAAATCGCCTTCCATTTTTCCTATATACCATGGAGATTCGCCCATTTATTATACATGTAAATTTAGTGGGGGTTCTTAAAATTTTCCCTACCAAAAACATCCCAAATTGGCTTATTAGATTGTTTTTGGCCTTCTCTTTGAGATCTTCAAAACGAGGTATTATGATAGCCAAACGGAAATCGTATGCCAAATTTACGACCTCGAGAAGTTGATGTACTAATTTACCCAAAGGGGGCCCACAGTTTTGGCGCTTCATCTCCTAGGGTTAGGTTTTTGGATGTTTAGGGTTTTTCATTGTTTGTCAATAATAAATAGGCCTTTGAGCCTCACTGTAACACAATTCAAAGGCATGTAGCCACCACATCTCTTCTAAAAGATAAGCTACCATCACCTGAGCTAGTTTTATTTCCATTTTGTTTGTAAGCATATTTCAGCATTTGATATTAATGAAATGAAGTGTTATTTCTACTGCATCTTTGTATTTATGGTTATATCTGTAATTTGTTGCGTTCTTGTTTAAGTCCAGATCAAAAACTTAGACTTCTTATATACTGAGTTTTAATGATACACTTCAAAGCATAATCGAGAGGTGGTAGGAGTGGGGAGGAGACATTCTTAACCCCAATGGAAATCTAGATATGGACTATAGTTGGGGGCTAAGAAAGCTCACAAATAATACCATAGAGGCCTATGCCTTATTGAAAGGGATCCTTCTAGCTAAGGAGGAAAAAATTGATGATATGGTGGTGTTGGGAGATTCACAAGTTGAGATCCAACATCTAGTCCTTAGAATTGTGTGCAAAGGATGCAAGTTGTAGAGTATAATAGAGCGAATCCAAGAGATGAAATCAACTTTCTCCAATATAACATTCTTTCATAGTTTGAGATATCATAACTCCAAGGTTGACATTCTCACAAACAAAGAAGTGAGTTTGGAAGAAGGGGTCCTCATGAGAAATGGAACCCCCTCTATTACTTCCATTCCATAGAAATGATTTGGTTAATGTTACAAATAAATTCATGGGATGAGTCTTATAATTCTTTTAATCCCTCTTCATTAAATTTTAAAGCACAACTATGGAGACAAGATTACATACTAAGGAAAGGTGTAATGCAATAGAGCTGGTGATGGAATGCTAAGTAACCTCTACCACCAACCAGTCCATTCCTTGTGTTATCCCTCAATTGTTTTAATGGTAGACCAACTAATCTATATTTATGCAGGAATGAAATGAAATACAGATTTAAACAAAGACATGTAAAGTTATAGTGAAAAATGAACTTGCATTAATTAATAAGAAATATTGAAGATAGCAAAAATGGAAACAAACTAGCTTGGGTGATGTTAGTTTATCTCTGAGGGAGATGTGACGACTTCATGCCTTCTAAGTTGTGTTAGAATGAGGTTTAGAGACCTTTTTTATTACTCAGAAACAATGGAAAACCATAAACATCAAAACACCTAACCTTAGGAGATGAAACACAAAATTTTGTGGGCCCTGTTGGGATTAGTTGGAGTTCCAACTTCTTGGGGTCGTAATTTGGGCATATGATCTTCGTTTGGCATGCATGATACCTTGTTAGAAAGATCTATCCAAGGAGAATTTTTTTTCCCAATAATCTCATTCCCCTTGGCACATTTTGCATAAAAAATAATTTAGGGGCTCAAAATGGCTCCAGAAGTGCAGGACCTAAAAAACTACCAAAAACAGAGAGTTGTGCTAGAATTAAAGAAACTAAAAGGAAACAGTGTTGGGGATCCAAGTGGAATAGGTGGCTAGCCACCAATATCTACCTGGATCAACAATTGTATTAATTCACCAAGTAGGTCGGTTGTCATCCTCATGCTTCGATGAGTCATGACATATTTTATGGTTGGAAAGAGACATGTTTTTTGAGCCCAATAATAGTTTGTATGGGGTTGTAAAGGAATATAGGAAGTGGGAGCATTGTGTGAAGGGAGAGTCTTAATGCATTAGCTCTTGTGTTACCTTTTCATATCAGGAACTAAGTTTTATTACCTCTCCATAGTTGAGAGCTATTATAACATGGAAGGTGGTGTTTCTTGGGTTGGAAGCTCCTATTTTCAAAAAATTAATAGCGTTTCCACTTTTTTTGAGTTCCCACAATGTGATGCATACCCTTTGGTGGTGCTTTGATTCACTTTGTCAGATAAAAAGAAATTATCTCACAATTATGAGGCACTGGGGTTAATACTCTTACAAGGTGAATTATCTATTTTTTTAATAAATCAACATCTCGTCATGATTGAGACCAATAAATATTTAATTTGGGCAAAACTGCAAATGGAGATTTGGGATAAATTCATGGAGGATCGTTTTAAGTATAGTAGAATGGAGGATGAGATGGATGCCATCAAGGACCTCCTGGAAGACCTGAAGTCGTCTCTTTGGTAGCATAGTTATGAAACACAGTAACAGGGTAATGGAAAAATAAAGAGCTTGATTTGAATGTTCTTGCACAGGAAGAGAGTCATCATGGTGGTTAGTTCAAAAATTCGGGTTTCATATCAGTATGCGATGTAAACTTTATCAAGTATTATAGGTCTTCTAGAGAGTCTATACCTCTAAATGCCTAAGGTTTATGAGGCAAGTAAGTACACTAATAGCTAATGATAATAAATATCATCTAGGTTACAAATACAATTGGAGTCGAAGGAATATCAATGTACTTACCTATTGTATAGGCCCTGATTCAGGCGTGTGTGTGTCTGTGTATATAATATATATTAATAATAATATAAATGTTTATAATTTAGATTTTCTTCCTTGTTTTTAATCTTTTGACCTGTAAGATATATCGTGAGTGTTTTGGATTCTTATTATCTATATACTTTAACATTTACAAAATGTTTCATATATTATATATTAATGTATTGTATGGAACAGTATTTTTATAAAGAATAGAGATAATAATTTAAAATATTTTTATTTTTTATTGTTTGTTAATAAAAAAGTGGTATTTTTTTGTAAGTTAAAGTTTTTTTACTAACAAAAAGATTATATCTCTGATATTCCCTTTACAAAATTATATTGATCTCACTTTGAATATATTTGTTTGTTAGTATGTGATATAATAAAATTCTATAGGAAATAGAAATAACTGCAATACAGAGGATATTGAAGAAGCAAAGGACCAAATACATCACCAAAACAACCATAACGTGAAAACATTTCAGGAATCTAAGGATGTCACAAGAGTAGAGTCATTTGGATTAGTACGAGGGGGTGTTGGAAACTTAATCTCACATTGAATATGTTTCTCCATTCTTGTCTAGACTATCTTGCATTTTCCATTGATTGCGTTGTATATCATTAAGGAAAGATATTACCTCATTTATGTCCTCCTGCTTTTCTTTTAATACTCATCCTAGGAGCGTCTTCAACTACCCGTGAAGGTTTACCAAGTGCATGTACTAGTTTCTCCTACTCCTAGTATGGTCGGGGTCAAGGAGCCAGTGAGAAACTTCATCTACAAGTTCATTGCCAAAGAAGGCCTGTCGATCTTGATGAACTCGCCTCTCCAACTATTGCATCTTAGCCTAGGTCACTTGAGGAACTATTGCATAATATCCAATGGTTTCCTCTTTGGCCATTGTCTCAGCACAAGTCCAGTTGGGTTGGCCTCGTTCCCCATCCCCACGACGACTATGCCCATGCTAGTGCAACATGTCAACCATGACAATAATAACCTCCCTGCAACCTATAGCAAAGTAAAAACACGCGAATCTCTAATACCAACTTAAATATATATCCTTGGAGGATTTCAAAAGGACTTGAGAATAAATAGGAGTGAGGACAACATTGTTATCCTTAGACCGGGGACCACCGTTAACCTCACTAGCACTAACTAACACAACACAAAGGAACCACAAAGGTAAGAGGCACCCTCACACATACATGACACCAACCGTAAAATTGAGTAACTCTCAATTTGAAAGGAGGAGCCACAAACCAATAAGAAAAATTCATAGAGATTAGGATGACATAAATTACAAAATGAAGCTCCAAAGAGAAAAGGGGAGCCCAAAGCATTCCAAAAATAACCTTGGAAGGAGAGAGACACTAGGTTAAACCACAAATTTAGAAATACCTTATTGAGATTCCAAAGACTAACTAGAGGGAGCCAATATTGAGAGACGGGGCCATAGAATTTCTACTCTTGAGGCCACCATCCAAAATCAGAGGCATTTCAGGCACCTTGAACTTTTCTCAAACCGATGTGCTTGAAATTCCCTCTAGCTTCTTTGTATCCACCACAATATTTCATGCCGAGAAATAAAAATGAACCTCCATTGTTGGGTGTGGACTAATAGTAGAAGTCAACCTTCCAAATCTGGTAAACACTTGCTAATTTCACCACCCAATCCTTCTTATGTTCCATAAAGCAAATGCGAAACGAATTGCCAACCACATAAGCCAGTGTTGCATGCAAAACACAACAAAAGAAGATGCTAGAGCTTGAGTGCTCATTCATTCAAATATTCAATTCTCACATGTATTGCCCATAGGGAAGGCCACACCACCCCGTCTTTATTAGCTTCAAGAGCGGAAAAAATATGGTAAATTTTATTTTAAAAAGATAAAGAATCACTTTGTAATTTTTTTTGTTTTACTTTGAACAAATAAATAACACATAGTTTTGAAATTTCACTTCTTTCTAATTTTAAATAAATTTTTAATCAACATTAAATTCTTTGACCTTTTCCAAAAATATTATAACTAGATTATTATTAAGAAGTTAAAATCTCAATAAATCAATCACGAAAACTACCTCTGTTGCGGTCTTATTCCTTTCTTTTTACTTTCTAAAATTAAAGTTAGACAAAATCCTATGATTATTTAATATTATAAAGAAATAATTTGTAAGATGGTTTATTTTACTTTGATAAATAATTAACATAACTTTTGAAATTTTCACTTTTCTTTAATTTTAAATAAATTATCATTAAAATTCTTTTTACTTTTAATTTAGAGAGACTCTCTGGATTATATCTATTTTATTGATTTTTTTTTTATTTTATTTAATTAAAAATATTTTCAATAACGAACTACAATAATATATATAATAAATTACAATAAATTTCTGAATATTAAATTACATTAGATAAATTTTCTATGTACGACCATAACTTATATTACAAAATATATTTACAAATTCAACTTATGTTTTAGATAAATCTTTAATGTATTATTGAAAATAATTATATGTTATATTATCAACAATTAGTTAATTCATTTATGTGTTGAACGAATTATTACGTATTGTTGAAGATAATTACATGTTAATTTTAATTCATTTATGTGTTGAACAAATTATTATGTATTGTTGAAGATAATTACATGTTAATTATAATATTAGTAATTCATGCACTTATGTATTACTTAGGCATTGGACAAAGCATTATGTATTATCTTTTTGCATTATATAATTTAAGCTTTTCATTATTTCAAGTATTTTTTCTTTTAAATTTTTATTATATATTTTTTAGGAGATAGTGTATATAATAATACTAATTCATGCATGATTAATGTATAATAATATTGATAGATTTTTTTTATTGTAGAATTAATGCACTAATATATTGGATGAACTATTATACATTATTTTTATGATTTTGGTTTTTTAAATT
>APFE031077790.1:150585-217246 GCA_000404065.3 Pinus taeda | reverse complement strand
AAATACCAAGGGTTAGACATAAGAAACCCCACGTGTGCGCGCTTTTCTGCCTTGAAGAGTGTGCACTGGGGGTACGCACCTCCTGAACGGCTGACCTGCATGTCTGGCCGCGGTCCCTGCACGGCGTACCTGCGGGTACGCATCTTCTGAACTGTTCTCCTGCGTACTCCTTAATTTTCATCATATTGAGAGCCTTGCCATGGGTGTTGCCATCAAGTACAACATCTGTAACATATAACCTCATCAGAAACATAATGCCAACACATACTACAGTGAGTATTCCATATTAGCAATTGGTTTTGTTGAAAACATTGTCTGAGCCACAAAAAGGCATTGACATTTTAGGAATATAAAAAATGACAACAATAAGATTGATTGCAGAGGAAAAAATTAAAATGTGAGAATGGCCTAGACATTCTTTTGACATGTTATATATGATTGACATGGTATATATGACATGTAACGCGAAATTGGATAGAACTTGGACGGAGCATATATTAAAGTTTTCATTGGTTTCCATATTATACCAGGTTATAATTTCTTGATATTTTTTTTCTCATAGTTTATATATATAGACCTGATGTTTCATTATTGATATATCATTGCATCATAAGATGGTCCTACTATTTTTGCTTAATTTCATATACACTTGGAAATATCTGAATTTGCTGATGAGTTCATCTTGTTTTGTACAATATCCCATGTGGTGGAGAGATGACCACCAAATATTAGATTCTCTCTCTCTTGTAAAATATGTAATGTATACCACAACCTTTTTCACCAACATGGAAATGAACTGAACAAGCTCCATCACAACAACTGTAATCATTGGCCCATTCCCACCAAACCACCTAGGAGTTTTGTTCCACAATCCTTTTTTTAATGTAAATTTATTTTTTAATACCTGCCAAATGCCATCTGTTTGATAAATAACTAAATAACTCACCACTATAAAATAATAACTCTGATGCCTTGTCTCCCATGTGATGCATTAAATAAATTGAAACTGTGAGGGGGACAACACAATATTTTTATTCTGTCACTGTGATCCCTTGTCTGGTCTTACTCATATTTTTATCAACTCAACCTCGATTCTCACTGCCATTGGATATCAGGTCTTTCCATTTCTTTATCAAATTTTCTCCTGATCCCCACTACCATTAGATATCTGGTCTTTGCCAATTTCTTTATCAAATAGCCTGGTGATTGATCCTCATTGCCAATGGATATCAGATCTAATTACAACCATGTTCCACAGTTGTGCAAAAATCTTGTTAGCTTGGGAACTTTTGATGATGTGTATCATTGCAATGGTAAAGCATCAATTAGTGTTGGTGTTGTATTTGCTCAGAAGCATGTTCACAATTGAAAACTGAACAAAATATACAAAAATTGACAAACACTAGAGACAATTTTTTATTACAAACAAAACCATCTCCACAGAGCATCTTTAGTCCTAAAAAGTTATGCAATAGATGAAAACCAAATCAATCTAGATCAAGCAAACTCAAATGCTAGTGGAGACATGCCATTGTATGTGCCAAAGAAACCTTTTTTCCATCTTAGATCTTCATTTGGAAAATGACATGAAGGAATCAGAAGACTTATCTCTAATTGAAACTTCTTTACGTTCAACAAATTCCTACAAATCTAAGCTCTTAGAAGAGGCGGAGTTGACAGATCCTCATGAGCCATGTCATAATGCAACTTCTAACAACATTTTAATGCAATAATCTACGCAACCAATCTCGGTTGTCAGAAACATGAGCCCCTGCGATTTATTCTTGATATTCTCTATTGATCTATATAGATATAGATACTGCATAGGACTTTAGAAGGTAGTTAGTGTCGTCTTCCACAATTTTGGAGGGCAATTTTGCCAAGAGGCAGAAGAATCTCCAACAAGGATTAAGCATAAATTAATTTTGAAATGAAGCTTCCTTGCATTATCCTAGTAAATTTGTCTTCAAAACATAGGTTTTATTTATTAGCTTCTTTGGTTTACTTTTATTTTTTCACCCTTTTCTTAGTTGGAATATGTTCTTTGAGAAGTGGGGACTATTTTTGGGAATGTGATAAAACAAATACGATTAATTGAGTGGAAAGAAAATAGATGGAAGATTTACCATGGACATGTACAAAAAAAATCAACATTAACCAATAAATATATTAGTCAATTATTGTTTGTGATTTTTAGTGTATTAAGTTTTAAAGGTTACAATTGAAGGCCACCCAACGGAAGTGTTCATGTTCAAAAGTGCTGGGAAGTTGGGAACTAGTGTAAGAGAGATTGAATAAACAAATTATACAACAAATAAATATCAAGTGAGTATTAAAAAAATTATATTGTAACAATCTAACTATATTGTTAACCATACATAAGAACAAGCACCAACATCTTGTGATGTGCAAAAATGTTGAAATTCATCTTGTACTGTACAAAAATGACGAAATTCTTTAAACGGAAAGTTTATATGGAAATGGATAAATATGATCTTCATAGATTGAACTAGAATACTGAGGTCATTATGTGCATGGATATCTTACTCTGACAATGAGGTGGGAATTTGTGTACGTCTTTAAGTTTTAGTCCAACTAATTATTTTTTCTCCATGTTTAGGTTATACTTATCACCTTATGGGAAGTTCAACACAACTTCTCAATAAGTAGAACTTCTTCATTCACACAGAATATCTAAGCATAAGAAATTCCCAATAAATACTAGAGAGGCTTTATGCTATGAGCTTCCCCATGCAAACAACACAGGTTGAATGCTCATTGAAGCATGGGAAATATATAACAAGCAGCATGCATGTATATGTTTGTTGGGAATTTTTTTTTTTGATACTTGGAATAGACTCAAACAAATAACGACAGATTGAAATACATAATACAATAGGAGCAAAACAAGATTGAAGAAACAAGTAACAGATGGAACATATAAAGAGATAAAATGTTGTTAAGCTTCAAGGTTGACCAATCTAAGCCTTAAGGTACCCTCTAAAGCAACATTGTCTCTAAGAATCATAGAAATATTGCTTAAGAGCCAAGAAAGCATATGCTTTAACACAAGCACATAAAGAAGAGAATTGTAAATGTGTAGAACATATCAATTACACTCCAAATCCTAACAAGGACAATAGGAAGATGGACTCATGCTAACTTTCATACTTTGCTCTGAAACCTTAACATAACAAATGCCATGGTCTAACAGTAGCAAGGTTTCATAATAAGATGTTTGTCTCATACTAAGATGTTTGCGATGACCTCTTGCTCTGTCTCATAATAAGATGTCTGTCTCATAATAAGATGTCTATCTCATACTAAGACCTCTGTGCTGACCTCTTGTGAACATGTGAGATGCTTAATTTATTTTGTATAACATGGTTGAAATCCCACCATGGTGATTAATTATCTCTACAAAGGTTTATTCTATAGGTTAACTAACCTTAAGCAAGGTTAAACAACATGTATTCATTCAAATAGATTGCAATCTACTAAGGTGTCTTCATATGAATGTCACGCACAAGAACATCTCCGGATGGATTTTGTTAAAGGCTTCCTGATCTTGAATCAAAACCTTCATGAATCTGCATCATATATTATGTATGAGATGGTATAAAATCACTGTAAAAACGACACATCACTACTAACATGCTCTTTCGTAGAAATATAGATACAAGCTCTAGTCGCAACTACTATGGTAAGATAAAGTATTAGGACTAGAGAAAATCAAGTTTTAGGAGATCAAAGTTTAGCTCATGATCTCCTGCTCAAGCCTCACAGGATTACGATACTTGCAAACAAATGAAAGAAGAATGATTAAAAATTACATTGCTGATAAATATAAACATAATTTAACATTGATAGGTAAGGGAAAATCAGTCAAACTCATGTGAGATCTCTAGAGTTTTTCTCTTAGAGATACAAGTCTGCTTGTGACAGATTTGACTTCACTGGTGGAAGAGGCATATTACTCTAGTCTTTGCTACCTCTGGCAAATTGGCAAGCATTGTTGCAAATATGATATTGACTATATTTAAATTATGTAAAATACATTTCACGGCAAAGCATACATGATACATGTATCCGAGACATTATAATTTTGATAACCTGCTAAGACCACATGAACATACATCACACTGATAGGTTGGTAAGAAAAATATCACATCATAAATTATGTAAAAGAAGATAACAAATCCATGGAAAGAACCACCAGAGAGTCTAGACTCCATTGAGTCAACCATTGAAGTCAAAACTACATAGAACATGTATTACCTTGAACAAAGGTTGTTTCGCTTCAGCATCAAAAACTTCTAAAATGTAACTACATGTTTATGTTGGGTCTAAACCACTCTAGAACCTTACACGACTTTTATACCTTGCATAGAATTTGAGTCAACATTCCAAATGTTAAGACCATTACAAAGAACTGGTGCCAGTGACGGAAAATTCCACCTACTGTTTATTCGAACAGTGCGTATTCCCTTTCTCAATCCCAAATTCCAACAACCTTCCAACTCAAAGTGCACGAGAAATACTCCTAATTCATTCAAGCAAGATTGCAAAGTCTTCATACGCTTTTGTGTGACTTGCCGTTCATTCCCAAGAAGGTCCACAACACCAGGTGCAACAAACATATCCATAAACGCTTCATCAGTCACAGCAAATAGATACACTCTTAGTGCCACTATTAATTTATCTCGAAAAGGAGTCAGGAAACCAATGTTCAGAGCGAATGACACACATGTTCTATGAGGGCTTCATGGATACTCCCAAAAAGTTGGGCAGCTAAAGAACAAACTTTAGCGTATGCTGATGAAGAGTTGTTGTTCCCAAATAACAAATTCGAGTTGGAATGTTTAGGCTCCTTGTTTTGACCTACACGATAATTAGATACCAATGGCATTTGCCTCTTCCGTCCTCCCAAATCAGCTCCAATACGCCCACTGGAAATTCCCTATTCCCTTTTCTTTGATGCACCGATCTCACTGCTTGGTTGATCTGGCAAAGGTGTCTTAGGGACAGTCATTTGACTTTATCTAAGTGGATCTCTTGAATTAGACCCTCTGTTTGGTGTTGCTTGCAGGTGCCCTCGTGGAGCAACATCCTCACGTCCCTCATCCAATCCCTCTTCTTGGGGACATCCTAGATCTTCAAAAGGTCCATAAACATTGGAGCAGATGATTGAATATTTATCCTGTTGTTGATGCTCCAAAGCCAAAAAAATCAATTTCCCATGTTGTATTATGGCCTATAAACCTAATAATAAGGACTTGTAACCGATTCCAAATGATGCTTCACAAGATCCTTTCATTTCTTTGTCAATTTTTTGATGAAATGGCCATAGGCCTGCCTCAAAGCAGCATGAAAAGCAATATAGCCTCCAATCCTAGTAGCGGTGCTTTTCTCATAATCATAAGAGTCTTCAATTCTTTTGCACTCAATTGCAAGCTCAAATTAAAAGACAACAACAAATGTACACCTCAAAGTAGGATCAACTGCACGAATTGTGTCCAACGAAAGTGAAGAGCACCACTCCATGCTATTCTATTGAAGGAATAGAAGAAAACAATGGATGGGTTCTGCCAATGCCTTTACAATAGCTAAAATATCATCCCGTGTACTTTTTGGTTCACCCTTCTTTGCCTTGAGAATGAATCCAGGGGTACCAATGATTATCAAATTTGGATAGTAGGCATACGCTGGCCACATGACAATAGGTTTCGCAGAGACTGCAACTCAGATTTTCTGCGGATTTTCTTGAATTTCTTCTATGTTCTTCTTTTGATGGAATCAAAAAATGTAGAAGACAATGCAATTGGAGCTTCGTAGTCATTAGAATCCTCATCCTCAAACCGACAACAGGGTTCTACAATAGAAGGGTTGTGCACCATTTGCAACATCAACAAATTTCGCATTCCCATTTCAACTTCTCTAACACTGAATCTAAAGCCCAATAGAGCTTCTAGCAGAGAATTTTTTCCATCAAACTGACCACTGAGAGCAACGATCTCGGGAATTTGGGGGCTTCTCACCAAATGCCACTGCGCTAGCTTGCAGCTGATTGTAGGCTTCGAATTGAGATCGAACATCTGACGATGCATAGAAGTTGTCAACATATCTAATGTGTTGAGATTGCGAGTTAGATTCTTGCCTTTAACTTTGGATGGTTGTCATCATGGATGCCTTCGTCCCGGGTGTGCTGTGCTAATGAAATGAATCTCTTAGCTCAATTGAAAAAATGGGAGGCGATCAAAGCTTTTTTGCCAAGAGATCTTCAACTGGAAACTCCTGTGGCTCTAGGGATTGTTCCATATGTTGTAAATGGATTAGAGGGAGGACGAAAAAAATAAGACTTACTTATTTTTTGGGGTCAACAATGTTATCCGACGCCAACCGCACAATGAAAACACTTTTTGGCGTAATTATGGTCTCAAGAAATCTTTTTATTCGAACTGTTGTGTAATTGATGTTGTCCGATGGATGATTTAGCACTATCACAGATAATTTCATTTGTAGATTGATTATTCAACAGCCATTATGCTTTTAGGGATTTGTGCGTTTTGACCTATTAATTTTTCTTTTAAACTTTGTAATTTTACGTGTTTAATGGCGAAGTTATGCAATGTTTCATTCTCGAATTACAATTGATGCGCTATTGTAACCTCTTGTCAATTATATTTATCACAACTATCTGTTATGCGAATGAAATGATAACATCTAATCTAATGACCAACATAAATCAAACTACTTCCTTTCTGCCTTATCATCTCATCAATTTCCTTGCACCTTCAGTTTTTTTTTAATAAATTGTTTTACTACTCACTACCAACAAGAACTATTTCTGTGACGGTGAGATTATTGAAAGCTCTTGAACTTCCCAAGTGTTTTTGAAATCATTATATCTTTGATGAACGATAGCTATTTCCTTTCGTCAAAGCTTCTCTCAAGCATCCCCTTTTCATTCTTTCATTATTTACATTTTCATTTTCACCTATCATAAAGTCCTCTTTTTAGAGGCAAGTTTCTTAATTGTTTGATCTTAAAACCTTTTTTAAATTATTAAAGATTAAACAATAAGAAATGAATTGTATATTGTTGTACATTAATTTGTGTCTTTAGTTATTTAATAATAATGTAGTTTGACATTGATTGTAGAGTTAGTTTTGCATTAATCTAATTTAACATTGTAGTAAAATGTAATAACACTATAGGTGTAGAATATTGTATTAGAAACCTTTTAGTATTAGAACTAGATTTTTATATTGATATCATAGCATAATATAATTTATGAAACATTAAATTAATTTAGATATAATAGATTAGAATATTTTAATTTAGATTGATGTTATGCATATATTAGGTTAAGATTAACATTTTCTTTGGACTAACATTAAATAGAATTATCACTGTAAAATTAGGATAATTATTTATTATTAAGATAATAATATATATAGAGTTAATAGATAAAGTATTATATTATACTCGTCGAAGTGAGTATATTGTAATTGGTTGCTAGTCCAACTAATATGAACTTTTAATAATTTTCTGTTTGTAATAAAGTTTCAAAATAATAACATTTAATTCTATTTTTTTTTTAAAAAAATATATTTTGTATTTTATGAAATTCATTATTTGTAAATTTCTACTAGTTAAGTACAATGAAATAACAATTTTTATGGAGTTATAATTGGAATTGTGAGTCTAAAAAATATAATTTGAAAAAAAAAAACAAAAAAATTTAAATGCCACCTATTCATATATTGTACATTATTTAATACAAATAGTACATACCACCTATTCATAGATTGTACTTTATTATGCCTGCCATAGCAGGTATTATGCATTTGGTAATATGTTGTGATCCTTGATAAAACTGACTATGAGAGCAAAATGTTGGATCACGTCCTCAATAGTGGTAGCTATAGGAAACTAAATAAAAACCCTATTAAGAAAATATTGAATGAGGTTGCTTGTGCTATTAATTCTAGTAATATCCCTAGCCCCTTGAAGAAGAAGCTTATTGTTGGCAACCCCCTCACCCCTAGGATCTATGGGGTTCCCAAGGTCCACAAAAATGGGGTTCCGCTTAGACCTATTGTCAATACAATAGGACGACCCATGTATCTTCTTGTTAAGTTCTTAGCTCAAAAGATTAAGCCCCTTATTGGCCATACTGAATCCTTCGTTAAGGACTCAACTTCTTTTGTTAAGAAACTTAAGGGTAGTAAAATTGACCCTGATTATTTTCTTGTGAGCTTTGATGTCTTCTCTCTCTATACTAATATTCCCATTAATAAGGTTATGGATGTTATAAATCGCATCACCGATCCTGATACTACTAAGTTGGTCTGTCTTTGCCTTACCTCTACTTTGTTGTTTCCAAGGAGAATTCTATGAGTAAACATGTGGAGTAGCTATGGGTTCTCCACTCTCTCTCATTGTCGCGAACTTGTTCATGGAATACTTTGAAACTAAAGCCCTTTCCTCTGCCCCCCTTCGCCCTAAGATTTGGAAGAGATTTGTTGATGATACCTTCATCGATTGGCCGCATGGGCGCGACTTACTTGATTCTTTGCTTTCTCATCCTAATAGTCAATCTGAGTCAATTAACTTTACAATGGAGACTGAGGTCAATCGTAGTCTTCTCTTCTTGGATGTACTTATCTCTAAAAAAGGGGATGGTACCTTTTTCTCACCAAGTTTATCGTAAAAAAGCTCATACTGAGCAATACCTTCGTGCAAGTTCCCATCACTATCTTCCTAAAATATTTGGTGTTCTCAACACTCTAGCTACTAAGGCTCTAAGGATTTCTGATGAGAGTCACTTTGAAAGTGAAAAATCCCATCTATTTGAAGTTTTTGAAGATAATGGCTATAATAGGCACCTAGGTCTCAGAGCTTTGAAAAAATCTAGCCTTAGGACTAATCCAATAAAGGATCCCCCAATTTTGTTAACTGCGTGCATCTTCTTTTCATTCTCGGAACCACCGACAAGATCACATGCATTCTTAGTAAGAATAAGGTGCTTGCTTCCTTTAATCCTCTCAACGCTATCTGAAGCTCCCTTAGGTCAATCAAGTATCATGTTGAACCCAAAGATATGAAAGGTGTTTACTTAGTCCCTTGCTCGTGTGGAACACCCTATATTGGAGAAACTAGTCATTCCATCAAGCAAAGAATTCAAGAGCACACGACATATATTAGGCATAATAGATCTTGCTCGCATGCTTTAGCTGAGCATGCGTATAATACTAAACACCACATTGAGGATTCCCGGGTCTTAGCCAAGATTGATCACTTCCATCATAGGAAGTTCAGGGAAGCTTTAGAAATTGAGAAGCATGGTAACAATCTAAATAGGGATGAAGTTTGGAAAATTAGCAGCGATCGAATCCCTGCTCTCCATTCCTAGATTTTGTTGGGATTTTCTTTTGATTTATGTTATGATCCTTTCTATTTATTTGTATAGTGATTTTTTTTTAGGATTCCTTGAAGTATTATAATAATCGGTTTCCTTTGATTATGTATTATATTTTTAGATCGTTAAAGTTCATATATATATATATATATATATATATATATATGGTAGAATAATGTTAAAATTGTATTTTCATTAATGTTATATTTTGTCTTCCTTTCATTTTATATAGAGGTTAGATATTGTTTAAATTGTATTACTTATTAATTTTGTATTTGACTTCCTTTATTTATTCCACAATTTTAGTGTTTCTTCTTTATATTTTTATATATTCTTTACTTTCTAATTTTATTTTGTTTTATGAGGATTTCTTTGAATGTTTGAATTATAATGGAGTTATTATTTTTATTTTCATTTTACTTTGACTTTTTAATGTTTTAATTTTAATGTTATTTTTATTTTTTGACTCTCTAATGAATCAATTTGTTTTTCCTTGAGTTTTTTGAAGCTTCTCCACCTATATATATTATTAATGTCAGATTGGGTACTCCACCTTTGCCCTGATGATGAACCACACTAGAGGGTTCGAAACATTGGCTCTAAGAAAATATTCGATGTGATATCTCTGAAAAAAGTTTTCATCTAAACATTATGGATCATAGAATTCTAAACTCAAAAAAATATGCCCTACACAGAAGGGAATTTGTTGATAAAGTTTGAATTTTTGAACGTTTGCGTTTGCAGGTTTCAAAGAGGAGGTTTGATCTAACTTTTTTAAAAAGGTGTAGAGATGCTTTAGTTATTCCTGTTTTTGCTAGAATAAATCATCGACTAAATAATGGTAGGAATTTTCACATTTTTTTAAAATTCAGTTTATCTCTTTTGTGCTCTGAGATTCATAGGTTACAGAGGGATCTAGATCTGTCCTCGCAGAGGTTATTTTATTTGCATCTATATCTAGCAAAGGTTTTTTCTTCTCATCTTTGGATTAAGATTGATGCATTGATCGTTGTGAAGGCCAATCGATTGGAAGAAATCTCTAAAAGAAAGCAGTCAATGATTTTTTTGAAACTTCAAGATGAACGCTTTCCTCATTTGTTCAGGTCTTCATCGCATTCGACCTCCTCCATGAGCAAGATTTGAAATGAGCAAGTTTCTGCCCTCTGCTCATGGGTTTCCTCTGATAATAATTTAATTGTTTCTTCAAATATCATTGTATTTTAGTAGACATAGGGGTCTTGTGTTTCAAGGAAGTTGGATTCCCATGTATCAAATTAATGTAATTATTAAGGTTTTTAAGTAATTTTATGAGAGATATTAAGAAAAGGAATTTTTTAAGTATTGTGAGGCATATTTGTAAATGTTCTTGAATGTAGGAGAACATGAGTGATGATGAGTGATTAGTGAGGATTGAGAGATTTTGAAATATTATAAATCCTAGATTAGGAATTGGTTTCATGATTTTGAGGATTAAAGAGTATCCTTAGGATTTAGTTAAGTTGTTGAGATCCTCAAGGGATCATTGAGATATTTTAGGACTTAATGAGCAGATTAAGGATCTGAACCAGGAAATGGGTTATAGAACCTTTTGTATAAATGTAAGCCTAAAAGGCATAGAAGAGGGTTAGTTAGCTAGTTAGAGAGTTACTAGTTAGTTAGTTAGAGAGTTTGACTGTAAGACTATGGGCAAGAAATGGAAAAGGCCACTGATTAGAAAATTAGGCCAGAGAGAGAGACTCATTATGTAATTATTTGTTTATATATACACAGAGACTTCGATTCTTGAGTGTGTGATGTGTGTTGATTGATGGAATTATAGATTGTGTGTGAATTAGAGTAATTCTGCATAGTATATGTATGCAGGTGGAATTAAGAAGAACGCAAAGAAGTGGAGGATGAAGGATCGTGATCTGATCGTTTGAATATGTTTGAAGGATCAAAGTTGAAGCTCAGGAGTGGCAGTGTTTAAGAGTACGCGGAAGTAAGTTCAAGAGGAAGTTGTGTTGCAGAACAACCAAAGACCAGAAACCCTGGAGAACACCTAATACACAAAAGAACAGAGAGAGGACAGTGCACAGAGGAGGAGTACAACAATCGGAAGTGATTGAACAAGTTCAGAAGGGATAAATGCACAAAGGAAAATATAGGCGAGTCGAGTGAATAGACCAGAACACTGAGAAATCGCATAAAGATGAAGGAAAGGAAAGGCACGAAGAAATGAAGTAACCGTGCACAGGAACCATTGGATTAATCAGAGCAACGGACGAGATTGTGTGAGATGAATGGCAAATATCTTATCGCACAAAATCAAGTCAAGAAGTGAAGGGATCAGATTAAGCCACGTGTTAGCTGAACAATGGCGCGGTCTTCATAGGCGGTAAGTAGTTTCTTGCATGGGCTCAATGTTGTAAATGGTATTTCTGAATTCTGCGCAATTAGCCTTAGGGGTTGACACGTAGAACACGGTGGGAAGGGAAAACCACTTTTCTCATTTGCTCTCGATTTGATAACAATTATGCATGTAATCTGTGAAAGATTACGCGATCACCGTTGGATTGAGGTAGGAGGAATAAACGGTGGAGATTTAATGTGCTAAGGGGTCAGTCTGAAGAAGTGAGTGGATGACGTGATAACCGTCGGATCGAGGAGACAGATCAACGATGCAGATTGAACGCAATAAAGGGAGCATCGGTATACGTGCAAAGTTCCATGGAATGGCGGAAAGGTAAGGTTTAAGTTGGTTTATAGAATATTTCTATTATAGGAGAGTTATAATAGAAATGAGCGGAATACTATATTATGGGTTAAGTTGAGTTTAACCAAAGTCTAAAGACTGTGGTATGGTTAATATGCGCATGTGATTATTGAAGGGTTAAGTTATAAGGTTTAAGAATTAATCAGATGTATATTAAAGTTTAAGACTTTGGATAGTTAATTAAACATTTCTGCATAGAGTTTAATTAAGAACATTAAACTTGGTTATAGAGGGTTTTCACCATGGATCAGGTGATTAACCTTGGCACATGTATATGAGATGAAATTTTATTTGCATATTGTGGGTATATTCGGCTTAGGCTGCATCATTATGGTATTTGTGGCTTAGGCTAGCGTCACTTCTTCTCATTCCTCTCCGAAGAATTCCCTTATTGCAATCGCATCTGTTACTCATAATATTTCCCCTTTTTTTTTAGTTTTCAGGTATTAATGCTTCCCATGGTAGAAACTTTGTTGTGTTTACCCGATATTCCTCTTGTCATTTCCCCCCCAATGACTGTGTTTCTTCTTTTTCTCCCTTGCCTGAGCAGATTGATTTTCATCAACCTGCTATTCCCCTCCCTTATGATTGTTCCTCCCATGATTGCCCCTCCTTGAGCTTGTTGTTGAATCCTCTATGTAGTGCCTTATAGAATGGCTCGCTTGATTCCTCTCCTACTTTGGTTTCAATGTATGGATATTCTCCTTCTGATCCCCTGTCACGTCTCTCCTGCTACCCTCCATCTGCGACCTCAACCCTGCCATCCCTTACCTCCGAGCCAGGTCCTCCATGCTTGTGCTCCAGCTCCAATCCCGGAGCGCCTTTCCCTAACCCCCTTCCCACCGCTTAGATTTGCGTAAAGTGCTCCTCCCCCGATTCCCTTGCTCCAATCCCAGCCCATCCCTCTTCTTCTAATCCGTCAACCCCTCCCTTAAGATTGATCAATCCCTTTCTTATTTCTTCTAGCCTTGGTAAATTTCTATCCCCCTCTTATAATTTTTGACCCCCTAATGGATGTCAGCTTAGGCGTTCTTTTTGTAATAATAAGGGTTTTAATAATTTGGCTTCTCACTCCCATAATTTTAATAAAAAAGTTTTTAATCTTTCCAACAAAAAGTTTGATTCTTCCACTTTTCATCTTTTAGAGAAAGGTCTGAATTTCACCCTTTCTCCTAGTAAAAACCCTCTTGAAGATATTATTTGCAATATTGAATTCGGGATCAAGGACTTGCAGGATAACATTAAAGAATCCATTAGGCAAGATTGCGCTATGATTCTTAAGAAAGCAAGGCCGCCAAAAATGAACCTATTTAAGCAAGAGTTTCATGCACTTAAAGCCTTGAACAATGACCCTGATGTCATTGTTCTTAAAGCCGATAAAGGTGGAGTTGCTATGATCCTTGATAAAACTGACTACCAGCGCAAAATGTTGGATCACCTCCTCAATAGTGGTAGTTATAGGATATTAAATAAAAACACTATTAAGAAAATCTTGAATGAGGTTGCTCATGCTATTAATTCTAGTAATATCCCTAGCTCCTTGAAGAAGAAGCTTATTGTTAGCAGCCCCCTAACCCCTAGGATCTATGGGCTTCCCAAAGTCCACAAAAATGGGGTTTCACTTAGACCTATTGTCAATACAATAGGAGGACCCACATATCTTCTTGCTAAGTTCTTAGCTCAAAATCTTAAGCCCCTTGTTTGTTGTACTGAATCCTTCGTTAAGGACTCAACTTCTTTTGTTAAGAAACTTAAGGGTAGTAAAATTGACCCTGATGATTTTCTTGTGAGCTCTGATGTCGTCTCTCTCTATACTAATATTCCCATTAATAAGGCTATGGATGTTATAAATCGCATCATCAATCCTGATACTGCCAAGTTGGTCGATCTTTGCCTTACCTCTACTTTCTTTAGTTTCCAAGGAGTATTCTATGAGCAAAAATGTGGAGTAGCTATGGGTTCTCCACTCTCTCCTGTTGTCGCAAACTTGTTCATGGAAGACTTTGAAACTAAAGCCCTTGCCTCTGCCCCCCTTCGCCCTAAGATTTGGGAGATATTTGTTGATGATACCTTCATCGATTGGTTGAATGGGCGTGACTTACTTGATTCTTTTCTTTCTCATCTTAATGGTTAATCTGAGTCAATTAAGTTTACAATGGAGACTAAGGTCAATGGTAGTCTTCCCTTTCTGGATGTACTTATCTCTAAAAAAGGGATGGTACCTTTTCTCACCAAGTTTATCGTAAAAAAGTCATATTGAGAAGTACCTTCATGCAAGTTCCCATCACTATCTCCTAAAAAATATGGTGTTCTCAACACTCTAGTTACTGAGGCTTTGATGATTTCTGATGAGAGTCGCTTTGAAAGTGAAAAATCCCATTTGCTTGAAATTTTTTAAGATAATGGTTATAGTAGGCACCTAGGTCTCAGAGCTTTTCAAAAACCTAGCCTTGGACCTAAGCCAAAAAAGGATCCCCCTGATTTTGCTAACTGTGTGCATCTTCCTTTCATTCTTAGAACCACTAACAAGATCGCATGCATTCTTAGTAAGAATAAGTTGCATGCTTCCTTTAAGTCCCTCAACACTATCTGAAGCTCTCTTAGGTCATTCAAGGATCATGTTGACCCCAAAGATATGAAATATGTGTACTTAGTTCCTTAACTAAGCATGCATCTAATACTAAACACCACATATGTATTAAGGATTCTCAGGGCTTCGCCAAGATTGATCACTTCCATCATAGGAGGTTCAGGGAGTCTTTAGAAATTGAGAAGTATAGTAATAATCTGAATAGGGGTGAAGGTTGGAAAATTAGCTACAACTGGATCCCTACTCTCCATTCCTAGATTTTGTTGGGATTTTCTTTTGATTTATGTTATGATCCTCTCTATTTATTTCTATAGTGATTTTTTTTTAGGATTCCTTGAAATATTATAATAATTGGTTTCCTTTGATTATCTATTATATTTTTAGATCGTTAAAAGTTCATTTATTTGGTTTATTATATATATATTATATATATATATATATATATTAATATATAAATATATAATATATATATATATATATATATATAATATAATGTTGAAAATTGTATTTTTCATTAATTTCTATTTTTTATATATTTATAGAATTGTTAGATATTGTTAAATGTGTATTACTGATTATTTTGTTTTTGACTTTATTTATTCCATAATTTTAGCGTTTCATCTTTATATTTTTATATATTCTTTAGTGATTTTTATTTTTATTTTTTAGGATTCCTTGGAATATTATTATAATTGGTTTCTTTTTATTATCTTTTATATTTTTAGGTGGTTTCCTCCATTTCCATGTCCATCTCGCTTTCCTGTTTGACTTCCTCTTCCCATTTCTATAAAATTTTGCGAATACCTTCATATGTGCCCTCACGGTATGCCTCTGCCGCCTCACTGATAAGTATTTCCACAATTTTCCTACCTCTGCGTGCCTTAGACGTGCCCGGGTTTGTTTCCTTTCTGGTCACTTCGGCCCGTCTTTCGCGACCACGACTTTTTGCAGGACAAGCCATGGTTGCGTTGCCCCAGTCTTATTCATTGCAAAAATTAATAAACCAAAAACAATTAAACATGATATAACAGTAGTTTCGCCCCTAGGTGGTATTGTTAAAGTTCCCACCCTGCCTTGTTCCTCCCCTTCCTCATCGATTACATTGTCAAGGCCTTCATGGGTCGTAGGTCAATTCCCAAGAGGGGGCCAATCCACTACCATCTGCAGTGGTACCCTGTCACCACAACCACCTCCTCTCGGCCTCAAGCAAGTTAGCTGCCACTCCCCAATTACCAGTTGGTGAGCACTGTCGCATGCCTTCATTCAGCCAACCATGGTATGCATACCCTTTCCCCTCTGCCCAGGATGCAATCAAAGAGCCTAGCCCAATCATCCCCTCATCCCTGAGCCCCATGACGTTGCCATCGTCTGTCCACTTGTTATAGCCATTACCGTTCCCTTGCCAAACTTCCTGCCCATAGTTCTCAGCCTTTCCCTCTCTGTTGTGGTTTCTATCTACCACCCAACAGCTACACTTGCATCTACAGCAGGAAGCTTCTCCTAAATTGCAGGTGGATTAACACACTCTCCCCCCCAATCCTATCTCTCTACCTATATCCGCAAGACCTCTACAAGCATCCCTGCTCGGTCATCTGCCTATAATTCCCAAGGTTCCCATGTGAGACAACAAAATTTTGAAACAAAGGGAAATGGAAACAATACCAAGTAGATGCAGGATATAGATGCAAGACCATGCAAAAACCACCAGTCTCCACCCCCAATTCCTCCATCGCTTCTCAATTTCATAGTTTTCACCCATAATTCTCCCCCTCTCCCTCTAGCGAAAACCAAAACATGTCAACATTGCGAGGGATGAGAGATACCAGAGTACATACCTGTGAACTACTGCAGTCAAATGAATTGCTTGGTGTTGTGGATGGTGTCACAGAACCCGTCCGGTGCACTAGCCTCCCCGTCCATGATCGAACCAAACTATACCACCCAACTGTCTCCCTTTTCTCATGTTTATGCCTTCACAACGATAACCCTCGTTGCCACCTTTCCCACCTTCCCTGCATGCAATCATGCAAAGGGCCACTACACCCATCACCTCGAGCGTGTGGGGGGCAGTGATACAGTACTCAGAGGTACCCTCCATTAAACGTCTATTTGATTTCCCAACCACCGGCTCGCACCTCGATCGAGGTCCTGGCCTCTTAGAAGGCCATAGTGGAGGCTTTACCTCTTATCTTGTACCAGGATTTTAGCCAAAGTTCAATACCTATCGTCTCAGGTTTGGACTGGACAAAGTTTTTCCATCAGGTCATTTTTATGGTTACTACCCGAGTTGGCTAAAAAGTCTGCCACTTTATTCCCTTCTCTCTTGACGTGATTGACCTTGATGTAGTCAAACCTGTGTATCAACTCGTTGATTTCTTGGATTAGTCTAGTTGTTCTCCAACCTTAGCTGAGCTTATCCCATTTGGATCCATGGTTCAACTTTATCATCATGTTGATTAATAGGCTTGAGTCACCCTTGACCACTAAGTTTCAGTATGCCATGCAGACAGCTATTTGCAGACCTTGCTTGGCCGCAACAAATTCTGCTTCGTTATTACTGGCAAACCCACAAGAATCAACATATATTAACTGAGTGTTGGCCTGGGAATCATGGAAGAGGCCACCTAGGCTTGTTGATCCAGGGTTACCTTTTGAGGCACCATCGAAAATGAGTTTTATAAATCCTTCCCTCGGGGCATTGAAGTGAGTCTAAGATGTCATTCCTACTCTGCATTTTTTCCAAGTAGTGGGAGCTATCATTTTCAGAGATAAGTTGAGCTTTTGTAAAATTTGAGCTTGCTAAGGGGGTACTTGCCAATCCTCTTGGTGCCATTTCTCTGCTAAGATCGTTTCCATGATTTTTTGAATTATTCCTTTCGAGACTTGTTCTTGAGTTGAGGATTGGTTCTTGAAGATTCGTTGATTCTATTCCTTCCAAATGGCCCATAGGTTTAGCCTTAAGGCCAGTCCCTAAGCTCTATTTATCATCGGGTTGGGGAAGATGTGGCTTCTCCAAAGGATAATTATTTCCCTGATACTATGGTGATCCTGATCCATTCTTCCAAAGACTCCTTGTATCTGCCTCCATTTTTGTTCTACAAATGGGCACGTGTTAAGCATATGTTCGAGATTTTCACTATGCTGATGGAAAATCTAGTAGTAGGAAGGTCCATGGAATCCCCTTTTCTATATTTGGTCCCAAGTTAGGATACATCCTTTACTAACTAGCCATAAGAAGTGTGATACCTTTGGCCACCATCCCCCCTTCCATATTTTTTTCCATATTATATTCTGTCCTTCCTGGACTTGTCCTGTTTGGAGGTCATATGCTTCTCTTATGGTAAAGGTCCCTTTTGTGGTATGCCCCAATCTTTGAATATCAGGATCATTTTAGACAGTTAATTGTCTCGATCTTAGTTCTTTATCTAGCTCAGTCCACTGCTTAGTCTCTAAGGCCTGATGCCAATCTTCCTTCTTTTTCCATCATCTCCATCCCCCCACCCCTTGTTCTTCTTTCTAGAACTGCTCTACCAGGTATATGTTCCCGTCCCTGGTGTATATAAATATGTCCCTTAGATCTTGCCTTTCAATTAGTCATTCTCTTTGTTGCCACGAGTCTTGCTAGAATCTTGTTGTTTTACCATTGTGGATTTCCCAGAAAGCATGTTGGTTAATGAGGTTCCTGTTTTAAGCTGCCAAGTTCCACACCGCAATCCTTTAGGAGGGTGTCTATATCAGAGAATATATTCAGTTCTTTCCGGCATGTTATATTTTCTTGTCCATATTTGTTTCCAAAGATCCATCCCTCCACCTATCCATCTCCACCATAATTTTTCTCCCATAAATTGGTTCAGAGTGTAGGGGTCTCTAAGGACTAGCCCTCCTTCCATTTTCCTTTTCACCAGGACCGACCAAGATACCAAGGCCCATTTTTTGACTTGTGCACCACCCCAAAGGATTTTTTAAAAATATCGACCATTTTGGAGCAAGCCCCTCTTGGGGCGACCATATCAAATAGTTGATAAATGGGGATATACTGAAGCATGACTTTGAGAAGGATTGCCCTACCTGTTAAGTTAAGGAATTTGAGGGCCCAACTGCTTAGCTTTCCTTGAAGCTTTTGAAGAATTGATTTCCAACAAGGGGTCTTCAAAGAGTTTTCGGATAGCGGCATTCTTAGATATTTAAACAGGAGAGTCCCAATGCCAAACCCCAGGATCCTTGCTAGGTAGGTCTGAACATTCCCCTGTGTGTTAAAAAAGAAAATACATGATTAACTACAGTGAATAACCCCTCCATTTCTGCATCCCTCTCGCTTTCTTGTTTTACTTCCTCTTCCAATTCCTCTAGAATTTTACGAATACCTCCATATGTTCCCTCACGGTATGCCTTTGTTGCCTCACTGATAAGTCTTTCCACAGTTTTCCTACCTCTGCATACCTTAGACGTGCCCGAGTCCGTTCCCTTTCTAGTCGCTTGGGCCCGTCTTCCATGGCCACGACTTTTCTCAGGATGAGCCATGGTTGCACTGCCCAAGTCCTGTTCATTGCAACAATTCATTAACCAAAAAAAGTTAAACATGATATCACAATAGTCTCTCCCCCGGGTGGTAGCCTATCGCCACAACCACCTCCTCTCGTCCTCAGGTAGGTTAGCTGCCACTCCCCAATTACCAGTTGGTGAGCGTTGTCGCATGCCTTCGTTAAGCCATGGTATGCATAGCCTTTCCCCTCAGCCCAGGACACAATCAAAGAGCCCAACCCAGTCATGCCCTCATCCTTGAGCCCCATGACACTGCCATCACATATCCGCCTGTTATAGCCATTACTATTCCCTCGAAAAACTTCCCACCCATAGTTCTCAACCCTTCCCTCTCTGTTGTGGTTTCTATCTACCACCCAACAGCTACACTTGCATCTACAACAAGAACCTTCTCCTAAATTGTAGGTGTATTGACACACTCTGCCCCCCAAGCTTGTCTCTCTACTTATACCTGCAATACCTCTACAAGCATCCTTGCTTGGCCCTCTGCCTAGAATTCCCAGGGTTCCCATGCTAGACAACAAAATTTTGAAACAAAGGGAAATGGAAACAATACCAAGTGGGTGCAGGATATAGATACAAGACGATGCAAAAGCCACCAGTCTCCACCCCCAATTCCTCCACTGCTTCTCAATTTCATAGTTTTCACCCATAATTCCCCCCCTCTCATTCCAGCGAAAACCAAAACATGTCAACATTGCAAGGGATGAGAGATACCCGAGTACATACTCGTGAACTACTACAGTTAGATGAATTTCTTGGTGTTGTGGATGGCATCACATAACCCGTCCAGTACACCAACCACCCCGTCCATGATCGAATCAAACTACAACACCCAATTGTCTCCCTTTTCTCCTGTTTATGCCTTCACAACGATAACCTCACTACCACCTTTCCCACCTTCCCTAGATGCAATCACGCAAAGGGTCACTGCACCCATCGCCTCAAGCATGTGGGGGGCAGTGGTATAGTACTCAGAGGTACCCTCCATTAAACCTCTATTTGATTTCCCAAACACTGGATCACACCTTGATCATGGTCTTGGCCTCTTAGAAGACCATAGTGTAGGTTTTGCCTCTTATCTTGTACCAGGATTTCAGCCAAAGTTCGATACCTATCATCCCAGGGCTGGACTGGCCAAATTTTTTCATCGGGTCATTTCGATGGTTACTACCCTAGTTGGCTAAAAAGTCTGCCCCTTTATTCCCTTCTCTCCTGACGTGATTGACATTGATGTAGTCAAACTTGTGTATCAGCGCACTGATTTCTTGGATTAGTCTGGCTATTCTCCAACTGTAGATGATCTTATCCCATTTGGATCCATGGTTCTGCTTTATCGTTGTGTTGATAACCAGGTTTGAGTCACCCTCGACCACTAAGTTTCGGTATCCCATGCGGATAGCTATTTGCAGAACTTGCTTGGCTGCAAATAATTTTGCTTCGTTATTACTAGCGAACCCACAAGAATCAATATATATTAACTGAGTGTTGGCCTGGGAATCCTAGAAGAGGCCACTTAGGCCTGCCGGTCCAAGGTTACCTTTTGAGGCCCCATCGAAAATGAGTTTTATAAATCCTCCTCCCAGGGTAGTGAAGTGACTCTAAGATGTCATTCCTACCTTGCAATTTTTCCAAGCTGTGGGAACTATCATTTCGGGAGATAAGTTGAGCTTTTGAAAAATTCGAGCTTTCTGGGGCAGTACCTACCAATCCTCTCAATGCCATTTCTTCGCTAAGATTGTTTCCCTGATGTTCTAAATTATTCCTTCCCAAACTTGTTCTTGGGTTGAGGATTGGTTGTTGAATATTCGATGATTATGTTCCTTCCAGATGGACCATAGGTTTAGCCCTAAAGCCAGCCTCGAAGCTCTATTTATCACCGGGCTGGAGAAGATGTGGCTTCTCCAAAGGATAATTGTTTCCCTGATACTATGGTGATCACGATCCATTCTTGCAAAGACTCCTTGCATCTACCTCCATTTTTGTTATGCAAACGGGCACATGTTAAGCATATGCTCCAGGTCTTCACTATGTTGATGGCAAAGCCAACAGTAAGAAGGTCCATGGAATCCCACTTTTTGTAATTGATCCCAAGTTACAATACGTCCTTTACTAACCAACCATAATAAGTGTGATACCTTTGGCCACCATCTTCCGTTCCATATTATATTCTATCCTTCCTGGACTTGTCCTGTTTGGAGGTCATATGTTTCTCTTATGGTAAAGGTCCCTTTTGTGGTATGCCCCAATCTTAGAATATCAGGATCATTTTAGATGTTAATTGTCTCGATCTCAATTCTTTATCTAGCTCAGTCCACTACTTGTTCTGTGAGGTCTGATGCCAATCTTCCTTCTTTTTCCATCGTCTCTAGCCCCCCACCCCTTATTCTTCTTTCCAGAACTGCTCTACTAGGTGTATGTTCTTGTCTCTAGTGTATATAAATATGTCCCTCAAATCTTGCCTTTCAATCAATCATTCTCTTTGTTTCCACGAGTCTTTCCAAATCTTGTTGTTTTACCATTGCGGATTTCCCAAAAAGCATGTTGGTTAATGAGGTTCTTATTTTGAGCTGCCAGGTTCCACACCATCGATCCTTTAGGAGGGTCTCTATATCAGAGAATATATTAGGTTATTTCTAGAATGTTATACTTTCTTGTCCATATTTGTTTCCAAAGATCCATCCCTCCATCTATCCATCTCCACCACAATTTTTCTCCCATAACTTGTTTCAGAGTGTAGGGGTCTCTGAGGCCTATCTCTCCTTCCATTTTCTTTTCCACTAGGCCCGACCAAGATACCAAGGCCCATTTTATTACTTGTTGTGCAACACTCCAAAGGAATTTTTTAAAAATGTCGACCATTTTGGAGCAAGCCCCTCTTAGGGTGGCCATACCAGATAGTTGATAAATGGGGATAGTCTGAATCATGACTTTGAGAAGGATTGTCCTACCTGCTAAGTTAAGGAATTTGAAGGGCCAACTGCTTAGCTTTCCCTGAAGCTTTTGAAGAATTGATTTCCAGCAAGGGGTCTTCAAAGAGTTTTTGGAGAGGGGCATTCCTAGATATTTAGATGGGAGGGTCCCAATGCCAAACCGCAGGATCCTGGCTAGGTAGGTTCAAACATTCCCCTGTTTGTTAAAAAAGAAAATACATGATTTATCATTATTTATCCTTGTCCTCGACGCCTCCATGAAGGTGAGTAGGACTTCTTTTATTTGACACGCTTCTCGTAGGGATACCTGACAAAAGAGCATGATGTCGTCCATGAATTGCTGGTGAGTAATGGCCGGGTCATTGCCCTAGATCCTCAAGCCCCAAAGCTTGGATTCCATGACTTTATTTTTTTATAAAACGACCTAGCCCTTCCGCTGTGAGAATAAAGAGAAAAGGAGATATTAGGTCTCCCTGTCTTAAGCCACGGGTTGGGTTGAAGGTGGGGGTGGGAGACCCATTCAACAAGATAGAGATAACAAGGGAGGAAATCATGGCATGTATCTAGTTTATCCATTTTTGATCGAAACCATAGGCTTTTAGGATGCGATTTAGATAAGCCCAACTTAGCCGGTCGTAGGCCTTAGAGAGTTCTAAATTAATCATCATCCCTGGAAGCTTTCTCATCTTTAGGGAGTGCATGTAGTTATTATTTTTATTTTCATGTTACTTTGAATTTTTAACGTTTCAATTTTTAATTTTATTTTCATTTTTATTTTTTTGGGTGTCTAATGGATCAATTTGTTTTTCCTTGATTTTTCTTAAGCTTCTCCACTTATATATATTGTTAATGTCAGATCAGGTACTCCACCTTTTCCTTGATGATGAACCACAGTTGAGGATTTGAAACGTTGGCCCCAAGAAAATATTCGATGTGATCTCTTCGAAAAAGTTTTCGTCTAAAGACTAAATAATTTTCAATTTTACAAAGTAAAACTTTAGATATTAATTTTTTATTTATTACAGAAAAATGATTAACATTTATCTATAATACTATTGGTTGTAATTTTAAAGATCTTATGGAACCTGCCTTGTAATTTGTGATAGGATGGTACCACTGAAATTTAATACTGGTCAAATTATATCAGCTTTTCTCTCCTTGATAGTTGCACAAACTCATGAGGATCTCATTTGGTTAAAAAACAAGCATACGAAAACTCGACTTTCATTATCTTTAGCCGTCGACCATCACAATGAATAACTCCTTGCTGTAGCATGTTACCCATTCTTCTAATTTTCCTTGTATATATGCACACATAAGAGATATAATGAAGCCTTCAGTTGTATATATGCACACATAAGAGATCAAGAGAAGCTTTGTGATAATATACAGAGGTAGAGAGTTCAAACTGATCTATTCTCTATTGTCGTCTTCCTTCTTTATTAATTATGGATATTTAATTATATTATAGTTCATTAATATTAACAATATTAATAGGGATAACATAACTTGATAGATGTGTATATTAACATAAAACTAACATAACATTAGTATTAACATTTACTTACCAAAGTGTCTTAGGATTAACAATTAATGTTATCTTGACATAGGATAAGTACTATTAGATTAGATAAGAATAACACTTAAATTAGGCTAGACTAACACATAGATTGACATAAGTTAACCATAGGTGTGGTTTAGCTGAGTCATCAATTTAGCATAAGGATTTACTTCCTTGCAAGAACTTTGCAAGAAGGTAGATCCGATATTTCTCTTCCTATTGGTAAGAAATAGAAACATCACAAGTTAGTGGGAAGGGAAAGAGGGTAACGAAACCCAATAGAACCAGTTTGAACCACCATTCCAAAAGGAAAAGGAGCAGATTTAAGTTCCCAACTGGGTGGTCTCCCTTAGAGGTCATTTTGGACCATCAACATTTTTGGCAGTAGAAGGAGGGCTTGAGCTACTTGGCCCATTTAGGGTATTGTTTCAACATTTTTAACTAGCTATGGCTCATATATGCATTCCTACTTTGGGTCATGCTTTAAGCTCACACAAGCCTACCAGAGGCATACCCAAGAGGCAAATTGAATCCATATCTAAATTGAAATATGATGGTGAGAGTTTCATTTTTGTTTTAGATCATGTTGATAAGTTTATACATAAATGTAAATGTTTTAACATCACTAAAGATAATGAAATTTACAGGTTATTTACTCTCACGCTTCAAGGAAGAATTCAAGAGTGGTACAAGATGCTACCAGCTAAGTGCATTCACTCTTGGAACTACTTTATGCATGTATTCTTTTTCACTCATCACAATTATAGTTATGATAAATTGTGTTGAGAATTTGATAACTTGACAATATATGAAGATGAATATGTTAGCAAGTTTTCATATAGATTCATGCTATTCTACTAAAAATTTCATCGTGATGACTTACCCCCTAAGCAAGTTCTAATTGAGAGGTTTTCTTCTATTGTTCAAGAATATAATGTAAGATCTTATAATGGACATAAAGAGGAATCATCTTTAGTAAATCTTGATCCTACAATTAATCTTATTAAATCTTCAGTTGAAAATAAAAATCCTCCTCAACCATCAACATTGGGAGAAAATCTTACATCTGAAAAAGTTTCTATTGTATCTCCTTATGTTTGTGATAATGAGTCAATTTCGATAGATTTAAATTATACAAAACATCAAGATTTATCGAAAAATCACAATGATAATTCTTCTTCTGAAAATGAGCTAGGCTCTATTTTGACAACAGATGATACATCATTAAGCCATAAACCATTTAATGAATTATCAAGTAAAATCCAAAATGATAATTTATTTTATGGTTATCATTATTTTCAACCTAATTATTGTATGTGTCACCCTATTGGAATATTTACTAGTTCAAATTTTAAGAATGAATTATATGATGGAACTCGGGGTATTTTTAAATAATCAATTATTTATTGATATCAATTTACAAACTTTTACTCATCATTTTCCTCCCTATCAAGATTCTTATATAATATGGGAAAATGATATGATTTTTAACAACTATGCTCATGTTTATGAACTTGGATCATTTAATTCATTTTCCAAGCACACACCTATTTCTTTCCATTTTGATTTGGATCATCAATCTCTAGTTCAAGTTTTTGATATTACTCACAATAATTTTATACACGAAGCTTGTCATGTTGAAGGCTTGATAAATTCATCTAGTGACCCTCTCATATTTGTAGATAATAATGAGTTTACAAGTTGCCTTAATTCTTATGTACATATAACAAATGCCTCTAGGTATCCTGCTTCTTTTCCTTTCCGTGTAATGATCAATATGTCATAGGGGAAAAAGATAGTTCTTCTAATTTTTTTGGGACGATTAACTTTAATTCTTTTAGTCTTATGCAGTCTTCAGAAGTCACTCATTGTCACATTCTTAAAGGTGATATCATTAACTCTTTAGGATGTACATATTATGATAGATTTTAATTAGAATTTGAGGATTCCTAGAAAGTTTTCTAATCATAGATTTCTTTTATCTTTGCATTTAGGAATTAATATGTATGTTGACTTTAGGATTCTTGTTCATAGTCTATTATTTGATCTAGTATGTTTACTTGTTTATTTTATGTTATCTTGTAAGTTTTATCTCAGGGCTCGTTATCTTGATCACTTTCCTCTTGATTTGCTAGCATTTGATTTAATTTGGTTTGACTTTGTTTTCATTTCTCTCTCTAATAAATTGGGGAAATACTTTTTTCTTTCAACTTGGCATAATCATTAGGAAAGTAGTTTTATGCTCTATTTTCTATGAATGAAACCTTATCCTTAAGGAATACTTCAATGAAGATGATTTCGTTATGCCCATTTTCAATTTTCCTAACGAGTTAAGTCCCTGGTTTTAGTTCTTTGTGTTTAATTTTTTCTGTCATTTTATAATAAGCTATCCTTTAACCTCATTTTCAAGAGAGAAAAATATGTTTAACAATAGCTACTTAATGTATGTAGTTCTTGGGGAGCAAGTCTAATCAATTAAAGATTAGTAACCTTAAAACTTTTTACTCCATCCCTCGCTTTTAAGGGGATATTTGCCACCCAATCTATTATAGATTTAGGTTAGGCATCACATCCATGCCTACATGGAAAATCCTAATCTTCCACATCACTATCAGACAAAATTAGTTTGTATTCGATACATTTCAAATGAAGCCTATTTTATGTGCGTTCTTATGTTTTATTTTTTATTTTTATTTTTGGTGCATAGTTGCAGGTAGTCGATGATCTGACACAAATTTCCAAGTATAGAGTCAATATATCTGCTCAGTTGACGTGGAAGAAACATTGAGCAAGATAAGCAATATTAGGATTCGAGAATTCTAGAATATTTGTTTTTATAGCATCTCAAAATACCACCGATTGCTAGGATTGTGCCCAGATCAATGACATTGGGATCGATACCAAATTAATGAATCAGGGATCACTGAAATTATGGAAAATTTCTAGATTCTCCCAACAAGGCCAACGTTATATAATAATGTGCCATTGTTATATTGTGGTCTCATCATTTTCCTCCCTATCAAGATTCTTATATAATATGGGAAAATGATATGATTTTTAACAACTATGCTCATGTTTATGAACTTGGATCATTTAATTCATTTTCCAAGCACACACCTATTTCTTTCCATTTTGATTTGGATCATCAATCTCTAGTTCAAGTTTTTGATATTACTCACAATAATTTTATACACGAAGCTTGTCATGTTGAAGGCTTGATAAATTCATCTAGTGACCCTCTCATATTTGTAGATAATAATGAGTTTACAAGTTGCCTTAATTCTTATGTACATATAACAAATGCCTCTAGGTATCCTGCTTCTTTTCCTTTCCGTGTAATGATCAATATGTCATAGGGGAAAAAGATAGTTCTTCTAATTTTTTTGGGACGATTAACTTTAATTCTTTTAGTCTTATGCAGTCTTCAGAAGTCACTCATTGTCACATTCTTAAAGGTGATATCATTAACTCTTTAGGATGTACATATTATGATAGATTTTAATTAGAATTTGAGGATTCCTAGAAAGTTTTCTAATCATAGATTTCTTTTATCTTTGCATTTAGGAATTAATATGTATGTTGACTTTAGGATTCTTGTTCATAGTCTATTATTTGATCTAGTATGTTTACTTGTTTATTTTATGTTATCTTGTAAGTTTTATCTCAGGGCTCGTTATCTTGATCACTTTCCTCTTGATTTGCTAGCATTTGATTTAATTTGGTTTGACTTTGTTTTCATTTCTCTCTCTAATAAATTGGGGAAATACTTTTTTCTTTCAACTTGGCATAATCATTAGGAAAGTAGTTTTATGCTCTATTTTCTATGAATGAAACCTTATCCTTAAGGAATACTTCAATGAAGATGATTTCGTTATGCCCATTTTCAATTTTCCTAACGAGTTAAGTCCCTGGTTTTAGTTCTTTGTGTTTAATTTTTTCTGTCATTTTATAATAAGCTATCCTTTAACCTCATTTTCAAGAGAGAAAAATATGTTTAACAATAGCTACTTAATGTATGTAGTTCTTGGGGAGCAAGTCTAATCAATTAAAGATTAGTAACCTTAAAACTTTTTACTCCATCCCTCGCTTTTAAGGGGATATTTGCCACCCAATCTATTATAGATTTAGGTTAGGCATCACATCCATGCCTACATGGAAAATCCTAATCTTCCACATCACTATCAGACAAAATTAGTTTGTATTCGATACATTTCAAATGAAGCCTATTTTATGTGCGTTCTTATGTTTTATTTTTTATTTTTATTTTTGGTGCATAGTTGCAGGTAGTCGATGATCTGACACAAATTTCCAAGTATAGAGTCAATATATCTGCTCAGTTGACGTGGAAGAAACATTGAGCAAGATAAGCAATATTAGGATTCGAGAATTCTAGAATATTTGTTTTTATAGCATCTCAAAATACCACCGATTGCTAGGATTGTGCCCAGATCAATGACATTGGGATCGATACCAAATTAATGAATCAGGGATCACTGAAATTATGGAAAATTTCTAGATTCTCCCAACAAGGCCAACGTTATATAATAATGTGCCATTGTTATATTGTGGTGGCTCGAATTTTGGGGAAAACGATTTGACAACAGCGCAGACTTCTGGCTCCAGTGCATATTTAAACATAACACAGTCTCGAAAAAAAAAGGGAGGGGGTTCGAATCCACTATTGGGTGTACCCTATTACTGTTATTTTTGTTTCATAAATTTGAAGATTGAAAAGAGGGAAAAAAAAGGATGCAGACAAAGAGAATCAAAATTGCACTAATGCCTTTCATTTTTTATTTTCTGTATTGTTTGTTAGCTTGAGAGGGAGAATTCAATTCAATAGAGAAGGTGAAAGCTGAAATAAGAGACTGACAAAGAACTTGTTTTCCTTAGTGTTTCTTTGGGATTAAAAATTTAAATTATATTAGTATTATTATATTATAGTTCATTACTATGAACAATATTAATAGGGATAACATAACTTGATAGATATGTATATTAACATAAAACTAAAATAACATTAGCATTAACATTTACTTACCAAAGTGTCTTAGGATTAACAATTATTGTTATCTTGACATAGGATAAGTAATATTACTTTAGATAAGAATAACACTTAAATTAGGCTAGACTACCACTTAGATTGACATAGGTTAACCCTAGGTGCGGTTTAGCTGAGCCATTAATTGAACTTAAGGATTTATTTCTTTACAAGAACTTTAAAATAAGGTAGATCCGATATTTCTCTTCCTATTGGTAAGAAATAGAAACATCACAAGTTAGCAAGAAGGGAAAGAGGGTAACTAGACCCAATCGAACTAGTCAGAACCACCATTCCAAACATAAAAGGATCCGTTTAAGTTCCTGACTCGGTGGTCTCTCTTACATGTTGATGAGGTCATTTTGGACCATCAACAATACATCATCATCATATTGCAACATTTAATGAAGCTGCCTCCCCACTCTTAACACCGGGGCCCGGAGACGTAGCCCACACTGGGTGAACTCCGTTATCATTGTGTGTGTCTCCTTTGTTTTGATGGTCGTCATTATGTTTCATCTTATTTAAAGCATGTAGATGTGGCTTGTCATACTCTTTCACATGCAATTATTCTAACATCATAGAAGTAAAAGATCTTAGTTAATTCTGGTAACTGAAGAGATTCAAATCAAGTTTCGTATCAGACTGGTCTTCTCGTTGATGTGAATTGTGAGTGTGGATGATTGAACGTGCAACAAGAAGGGAAATGGAGAACAACAAATATCTCTACGAGGGCCTCCTCAGGATAGCACACATGGTGGACATAATGTATGTGAATTATGAGGAGAAGATGGTAAGATAGGAATGGGAGAAAGAACGAGCAGAGGACGATGCTCCATCTACCCCATTGAGTGAAGAATCTTCTTCTTCATCATCTTCTCATCATTCAAATGAGGAGATCAGTAAGAGCCTTCAAGCAAAGAATGTTGAATTGAGGAGACTTTGGGAGAAGAAAAAGAGGAGAAGCAGAGATTGTAGTTTAATTTATGAGCCATGGAAGAGGCCTTGGAAAAGTTGAAGCGTAACAAAGACTTAACAAAGCCATCATCACCTGTTTTAGAATCGAAAGTTGAGGTAAACATTGTTGATTGTTCTTCAATTTTATTTTCACATGACACTAGTTCTGTTAGAAGCATGGAATTACCCATTTCAGGAACTAGCATGAGACGCCTTTCCAATATGGGGTATAAAGGAGGAGGACTTGGTGTTAATGGCCAAGGAATTACTCAATCATTGGAGGTTGTACAAAGATCTTGATTTGCAGGTTTGGGATACACTGAAGGGGAGTGCTCAAAGGCATCAGAATATTCCAAGACATTGTCGAAGCCATTGAGGAAAGAGGATGATTGGAACACATCAAAATCCTCCCATGACAGTGCACATTGTAGAGGAAGAGCTAAGGCAAGCTCCCATCACCAGGAATAGACTCAAGCAAATAACGACAAATTGAAATACATAATACAATATGAACAAAACAAGATTGAAGAAACAAGTAACAGATGGAACATATAAAGAGATAAAATGTCTGTTAAGCTTCAAGGTTGACCAATCTAAGCCTTAAGGTACCCTATAAAGAAACATTGTGTTTAAAACTCATAGAAAGACTACCTAATAAGCCAATAAGGCATACACTTTTAGACAAGCACATAAAGAAGATAAATGTAAATGTGTAGAACATATCAACTACACTCCAAAGCCTAGCAAGGACAATAGGAAGATGGACTCATGATAACTTTAATTCTTTGCTCTAAAAACTGAGCATAACAAATGGCATGGTCTAGCAATAGCAAAGTCTCATAATAAGATGTATGTCTCATACTAAGATGTGTGTGATGACGTCTTGCTTTGTCTCATAATAAGATGTATGTCTCATACTAAGACCTCTCTACTGGCCTCTTGTGAACATGTGAGATGCTTAATTTATTATGTATAAGATGGTTAAATCCCACCATGGTGATCAATTATCTCTAGAAAGGTTTATTCTATAGGTTAACTAACCTTAAACAAGGTAAAACAAAAGGTATTAAATAAAATAGATTGCAATCTACTAAGATGTCTTCACATGAATTCCATGCACAACAACATCTCCAGATGTATTTTGTTAAAGGTTTCCTGATCTTGAATCAAAACCTTGATGAATCCGCATCATAAATTATGTATGAGATGGTCCAAAGTCACTTTAAAAGCGACACATCACTACTAACATGCTCTTTCATAGAAATATAGATATTACAAGCTCTAGTCACAACTACTATGGTAAGATAAAGTATTAGGACTAGAGAAAATCAAGTTTTAGGAAATCAAATTTTAGCTCATGATCAACTGCTCAAGCCTTGCAGGATTAGGATACTTGTGGACAAATGAAAGAAGAATGATTGCAAATTACATTGCTATTAAATATCGACATAAGTTAACATTGATAGGTAAGGGAAAATCAATCAAACTCATGTGAGATCTCTAGAGCTTTTCTCTTAGAGATACAAGGCTGCTTGTGACAGATTTGACTTCATTGGTGGAAGAGGTATATTACTCTAGTCTTTGCTACCTCTGGGAGATTGGAAAGCATTGTTGCAAATATGATATTGACTATATTTAAATTATGTAAAATACGTTTCATAAAAAAGCATACATGATACATGTATCCGAGAGATTATAATTTTGATAATCTACTAAGACCACATGAACATACACCACATTGATAGGTTGGTAGGAAAAATAACACATTATAAATTACATAAAAGAAGATATCAAATCCATGGAAAGAACCACGGAGAGTTTGGACTCCATTGAGTCAACCAATAAAGTCAAAACTACATAGAACATGTATTACCCTGAACAAAGGTTGCTTCACTTCAACATCCAGAACTTTTGAAATGTAATTGCATGTCTATGTTGGGTCTAAACCACTCTAGAACCTTACACGGCTGCATAGAATTAAAGTCAGCATTCAAAATGTAAGATCATTACAAAAAACTAGTGCTAGTGACTCTGGGAAAATTGCACCTACTGTTTATTCGAACAATGTGTGTTCCCTTTCTCAATCCCAAGTTCCAACAACCTTCCAACTCAAAGTGCATGAGCAAGATTCCTAAATTCATTCAAGCAAGATTGCAAAGTCTTCAGACGCTTTTGCGTGACTTGTGGTTCATTCCTAAGAAGGTCCATAACACCATATGCAACAAACATATTCATAAACGTTTTATTAGTGAAGTAAATAGCTCCACTTCGAGTGCCACTATTAGATTGTCTCAATAAGGAGTCAGGAAGCCAATGCTTAGAGCGGATGGCACACATGTTCTATGAGGGCTTCACGAATACTCCCAAAATGTTGGACAGCTAAAGAAAAAACTTTAGTGTATGCTAATGAAGATCTGTTGTTCCTAAATAACACATTTGAGTTGGAATGTTTAGGCTCCTTGTTTTTACCTACACGATAATTAGACACCAATCGCATTTAACTTTTCTGCCCTCCCAATTCAGCTCCAATACGCCCACTGGCAATTTGATATTCCCTTTTCTTTGATGCACCAATCTCACTACTTGGTTGATTCGACGAAGGTGTCTCAAGGATAGTCATTTGAATTTCTCTAAGTGAATCTCTTGAATCAGACCCTCTGTTTGGTGTTGCTTGCAGGTGCCTTGGCGGAGCAACATTCTCATGTCCCTCATCCAATCCCTCTTCTCGGGGACATCCTAGACCTTCAGAAAGGTCCATAAAGATTGGATCATACGATTGAACCTGTATCCTGTTGTTGATGCTCCAAAGCCAAACAATCCATTTCCCATGTTGTATTCTGGCCTATAAACCATAGAATAAGGACCTGTCACCGAGTCCAAATGATGCCTCACAAGCTCCTTACATTTCTTTGTCAAATTTTGGATGAATTGGTCATAGGTACGTTTCAAAGCAACATGAAAAGCAATATAGCCTCCAACCCCAACAACAATGCTTCTCTCATAATCAGAAGAGTATTCAATTCTTGTGCACTCAATTGCAAGTTCAAATTAAAAAACAACAACAATTGTATGCCTCAAATTAGGATCAACTACACGAATTGTGTCCAACCAAAGTGAAGAGCACCACTCCACACTACTCTGTTGACAGAATAAAAGAAAATGGTGGGTGCGTGCTGCCAATGCCTTTACCATAGCTAAAATATCATTACGTGTACTTTCTGGTTCACCCTTCTTTTCCTTGAGAATGAATCCAGGGGTCAAATTTGGATAGTAGGCATACTCTGCCCGCAACACAATATGCTTCAGAGAGACTACATCTCAAATTTTGTGTGGATTTTTCTTCAAATGCTCCTTTGTTCTTCTTCTGATGGAATCAACAAAAGTAGAAGACAATGCAATTGGAGCTTCATAGTCATCAGAATCCTCATCCTGAAACCGACAGCGGGGTTCTACAACAGAAGGGTCGTGTACCTTTTGCAGCATCAACAACCTTCATGTTCCCATTTCAACTTATCTAACATTGAATATGAAGCCCAATAAAGCTTATAGCAGAGAGCTTTTTCCATCAGACTGGGCACCAAGATCAACGATCTCGAGAATTGGGGGGCTTCTCTCTAGCTTGCAACCGATTGTAGGCTTTGAATCGACATCAAACATCCAACGATGCATAGAAGCTGTCAACATATCTACTGTGTTGAGATTGCGAGTTAGATTCTTACCTCCGACATTAGTTGGTTGTCATCATGGATGCCTTTATCCCGACTGTTCTATGCTAATGAATTGAATCTCTCAGTTCAATTGGAAACATGTGAGGGGATCAAAGCTTTTTCGCTAAGAGATCTTCAACCGGAAACTCTTGTAGCTCTAGGGATTGTTCCATGTGTTGTAAATGGATTGGAGCGAGGACGACGAAAATAAGACTCACTGATTGGTTGGTGTCAACAGTGTTTGTTGATCCGAACCCTGCAGTGAAAATGCCTTTCAGTGTAATTATGATCTCAAGAAATCTTTTTATTCAAACTATTGTGTAATTGATGTTGTCTGATGGATGATTTAGCGCTATCATGGATGATTTCATTTGTAGATTGATTATTCAGTAGGCATTATGCTTTCAGGGATTTGTGCGTTTTGACCTATTATTTTTTCTTTTAAAATCTGCACTTTTACGTGTTTAATGTTGAAGTTATGTAATGTTTCATTCTCGAATTGGCAATTGATGCACTATTGTAACCTCTTGTCAATTATGTTTATCACAACTATTTGTTATTCGAATGAAATGATAGCATCAAGCCTGATCAGCAACGGAAATCGAACTACTTCCTTTCGGCCTTATAATCTCATCAATTTCCTTGCACCTTCGGGTTTTTTTGAATAAATTGTTTTACTACTCACTACCAACAAGAACTATTTATGTGATGGTGAGATTATTGAAAGCTCTTGAACTTCCCGAGTGTTTTTGCAATCATTACATCTTTGACGAACGAGAACTATTTCCTTTCGTCAAAGCTTCTCTCAAGCATCCCCTTCTCATTCTCTCATTATTTACATCTTCATTTTCACCTATCATAAAGTCCTCTTTTTAGAGGCAAGTTTCTTAATTGTTTGATCTTAAAACCTTTTTTAAATTATTAAAGATTTAAACAATATGAAATGAATTGTATATTGTTGTACATTAATTTGTGTCTTTAATTATTTAATAATAATGTAGTTTGACATTGATTCTAGAGTTAGTTTTGCATTAATCTAATTTAATATTGTAGTAAAATGTAATAACACTATAGTGTATTAGAAATCTTTTAGTATTAGAACTAGATTTTTATATTGATATCATAGCATAATATAACTTATGAAACATTAAATTAATTTAGATATAATAGATTAGAATATTTTAATTTATGTTAAAGAGAGAGTCCATACAGGTTGCTCGAATTTTCTTTTATAATTTTGTGGAAAAACCTGTGAGCAGTTTTGAAACCAACGTTTCGGACTAGCTTAGTGAGTCCATCATTAGGGCAATGAGATTTATATTTGAGAAGATAGAGCGAATTACAGAGCCTATTAATAGTTATTGAGAAATATTTTTGATGTCTTCTTCTGTAGTCAGCTTACAAATAATTAATTTAATTAATAATAATTTATTTATTTATTTAAATATTATTATTTTATTTATTATTTATAATAATATTATTTAATTAGATAGTCTTATTTATTTGTTTTTTAATATGTGTATAATAATATTATTATATAAAAATAATAAACTATATTACTTGTTTAGATCTTAGCTATATGGAAGTTGTTTTATAGATATATATAATTAAGGAACGCTTTGACTTTGTATGTAACCAATTTATTTATTTATTTTTATTATTTTTTTTAATTAATTAATTAATTTTTTAATGTGACTGTTAATTTTTACAGGAGGAGGTTCTTATATGTATTCTTAATTAAATCATTTGGTTTATTAATATTATATTTATTATCATTACATTATTTAATTTATTTCATTTTTTTTTAGTTTATTTTTTTATTTATTTAATATTTTTTTTTTATTGACTTATTATTTATTTATTTTTTTCCCTTTTTTATTTATTTATTTGTTTTATTATTTATTATTATTTTTTTTAATTATTATATTATATGATTTTATTTTTTGCAATTTTTATTTTATTTAATAGGGGTTTCCAGGTATTACTTAACTTTAGACCGTCGTCTCTATTCATGTTATTGGAGGATTTTACGATTTCAATTGCTTCTTCACCCTTCTTTTTAAATAATGGTCTTTTTTGTGAATTAATTTCGCTTGTTCCATGCAAATATAGTGTGAGGAAGAACATGCATGCTCAGCTAGACCTGATTTTTCTGACCTATTTCTTGAAATATCATTGATATGTTCTTTTAGCCTAATGCCAAATGATCTTCCTGTTTCACCTATATATATTTTGCCACATAAGCAAGGAATCGAGTATACTCCTTTGTGGTTTTTTGGGTCAATTAGATCCTTGGCAGAATCTACATGTTTTTGATAGTGTCTGTCGTCCCTATTCATGTTATTGGAGGATTTTTCGATTTCAAGTGCTTCTTCACCCTTCTTTTTAAATAATGGTCTTCTTTGTGAATTAATTTCGCTTGTTCCATGCAAATATAGTGTGAGGAAGAACATGCATGCTCAGCTAGACCTAATTTTTCTGACCTATTTCTTGAAATATCATTGATATGTTCTTTTAGCCTAATGCCAAATGATCTTCCTGTTTCACCTATATATATTTTGCCACATGAGCTAGGAATCAAGTATACTCCTTTGTGGTTTTTTGGGTCAATTAGATCCTTGGCAGAATCTAGCATGTTTTTGATGGTGTTAGGGGGTGTGAAGGCAACCATAATGTTATGCTTGGTGAGAATTCTGGCGATTTTGTCTGTGGTTCCTTTAATATAGGATAAGGATATTCTAGAGTTTTCTGGAGTTTTTCTTTTTTGGGTATTGGTTGTGGCTTCTTTAATTATTTTAATTTAGATTGATGTTATGTATATATTAGATTAATATTAACATTTTCTTTGGATTAACATTAAAAAAATATCATAATAATTATTTATTAATAAAATATAGTAATATATATAGAGTATAGACAAGGTATTATTATTATACTGTGAAAGAGTTATATTGTAATTGGTTGCTAGTCACACTTAAGACTTCTAATAATTTTCCTTCTTATAATATAATTTTTAAAAATATATTAATTTATTTTTAACAGTAAAAATTATTTTGTATTTTATGAATTTCTTATTTCTTTTTTCTACTAATTAGATACTTGAAATGACAATTTTTAGGGAGTATAATTGAAATTGTGAATTTAATATATAATTAAAAAAAAAAAAAAAAAAAAAAAAAATGCCACCTATTCATTTTGTAATATGCATATACATCCACCTACTCATAAATTGTAAAATCGTAATGTGTGAGCGATTATGATTTGGTAATATGTTGACTATCTATTATTTTGATCAAATAAAATAATTTTTCCAATTTTACAAGTAAATTTAAATATATAATATATATATATATAAATAATATATAGATTTTTTTTTCTTAAAATATTAACTTTATTGGTAATAGTGGACTATCTATTATTTGATCAAATAAATAAATAATTTTCAATTTTCCAAGTAAATTTTAGAATTATTATTTTATTTATTAAAAAATATAACATTTATCTATAATATTATTGCTTGTAATTTTAAATATCTCATTGGACCTGCCTTATAATTTAGGATAAGATAGTAACATTGAAATTTAATACTGGTCAAATTATATCAACTTTTCTCTTCTTTATAGTTTCACAAACTCATTAGGATTTCATTGGATTAAAAAACAATCATACAAAAAAACTTGGTTTTCATTATGACGATGAATAACTCCTAGCCAGCATGTTACCCATTCTACTGATTTTTCCTCGTATACATGCGCACATAAGAGATCTAGTGAAGCCTTTAGTTGTATATATGCGCACAGAAGAGATCTAGAGAAGCTTTGTGAATATAATAATTACGTTTTTTTATTTATTTTTTAATTATTTAATTTTAAAACATTTAAATATGTATTTTCTAATTTTTACTTCAATTAAATATAATATTAAGTTGAATTAACATATTGACCAAAAAAAAAATGTTTTATATGGTTCAACTAATTAAATTATTATTATTTTTATTTTAAATTATATAAATTAATTTAATATATATAATTAAAAATTTTACATTATTAAAAATTTATTTTATATTATTTATAAGAGAAAGATGTATGGTCAAATTCTAGAAAATATTTCCAACTTGTTTTTAAATTTCTCATCATATTGGAAATAAACTTCTATATATTTTCATTTTTCTAATAAACTTTTATTATATAATAAGTGGTTGGACACTTCCACAATTATTCATATTGTTGTTGGATATTTCTAAAAAGAACTGTGTAATATTTGTGATTCGTCTAATGTTTAGGATGGTAACTCCATTCATCATCAAGGACCAAAAAGCTTTATTAATTTTCAACATCTCTTCACTAAGTACAATATTACTTGAATTAAGATTATTTAATTGATTTAATTATTATTAATTATTATTATTATTTTTTTTTTTTTTTTCACAAAGTCCGTTGCTGTATTAAATCTAAAAAAAAGAAGGGAGTCTAGACTCCTGAAGTACATTAAGTGCGGAGGATAGCCAGGATCGGTGGAGTTACAAAACAAAATTTTCTCCTTGATCTTGCTTGTTCCGACTTTGAGGAATTCTTAACTAAAATAGACTCTTACATATTGAGACAACAAAAACTGACATTTGCAGAACATATCTAATCTATGTTAATGTGGCTAATATGCCTTGCTGTGGATTCCTCCGGCTTTTCATTCCCATCTATTTGCTTGGCGCTTGAAAAGCTTGGGGCTGCGTTGTTGCGCTTGTCCATCATGTATTTCAGAATCGCTATGGACTCTTCCGCATGGCTGCACCTACTAGATAGATGGTTGAATTGCTCGTGAAGAGAAGAGACCCTGTGTAGGAACAAATCGATTTCTGCTCGGTACTTGTCGTTGATGATGCGGTTTTGGTTGTTGATTTTTGCTTCTAAAATCCTCTATTGATTGTCTAATATATTATGTTGGGCTCTGATTTCTTCCAGTTCAGTGTGAAGATCCGAACAGTGTAAGCAATCCTCATTGCGTGCCATTGAAGAAGCTAGGGGGGAGGGATTAAGAAGGCGGAGGGAGGGAAACAAGACCAGCCTGAGGGTTCGAACAAAAACTACAGCACGGGCAGCAGGGTTCCAACGCAATACAGAGGCAGGAAATTTATGCCAAGAGGGGCTGCACAGAGAGGAAAATAGGAAGAGGGGCGCTGGGAAAAGGAGGAGGGAGGGGAAATATAAAGGGAGGCGGGAGGGATGAGGACCAGTCACGGGGAATGAGAGGGAATCCAGAGAAGGACGCGGGAAGATCAGATGGCTGTCCAGAGAAGCCCAATAGTCGAGAATGATAAGATAGAAACCAGAGAGATTACTGAGTGTATATGCAGAGTTTTAAGGAGATCATATATGTTCCAAATCCCTATACGGATAATGATCTTATTATAAACCTGGAGAATCTGAATCCACTCCTTTCTGTTAGAACGATCCAATTTGATGCAGGGTGGATTGATTCGGATCATGGCAAAGGTTGTTGAATCTCCTCGGCATTACAACGTAAGCTACCTGTTGTCCTTTCGCAAGCCTTGTTGGCGTGCCTATCAGCTTGCTTATTGAGAGTACGAAGAATGTGGTAATACTGCAGGTTATCCATTTTCTGGTGCAAGAGTTGACATCTCCGAATGACCTGCTAAAGAAGGACAATGGGCGACTCTTTCTGGTGAACCATAAGGTTGATGACAACCGAAGAATCTCCGAAGATCCTTGCAGCTCTTATTCCCAATCTGCTTAGCTGAGTTAGCCCCTGATAAAGGGCTAACTCTTCCACCCTGTTATCCGATATATTCCCTAAACCCCATTCATAGTATAGGATGCATTCCCCTTTAGCATTAAGGATCAATCCCCCTGCTCCAGCGATTCCTGGGTTTGACTTAGATGCCTCGTCGAAGAAAAGATAGTAGCTGTTGCTTTTTTGTAACCAGTTTACAAACTCCTCCTCTTTTAGCCTGATTTTCCAAGAATGAGTTTCCTGACTGCGTTGATCTTTCACCATGTTGCCCCTCTGAGTGCTATTATTTTTGTCTAGAATGTAGCTAATGAAACTTCTTTCTTCAACACTATACATTGCTACATCTATGTTGCTTTGGGTTTTGACATAAATAGTTTAAAGGGTGAGATTCTTGGCCTTATTGCAAATAATTCTTGTAGCTGAGCTCTTGTTCTTGAAGATTTTCCGGTTTCTTGCTAGCCAAATATTCCATAGCATGGTATAGGGGAGAGTATTCTGTACTCTCTTCACTAAATTGCTCCTCTTATTTTTCTAAGGACAACTCTTTTTCCAGATGTGGATCACTTCCCCTGTAGAGTGCTGAGATTTCCAAGGTAAATTATCAGTGAGGGACATTTTTTTACCAACAATCAACAACAAAGGGACAATCGACAAAAACATGATGCATAGTTTCTTCAGCATTGCAGCAGTTGGGGCAACGAGATGGACCATTGATACCCCTCTTTTCCAAATTATATGTTGTTAAGATTTTCCCTTTTAGAAGGACCTATTAGTGTCAGTCTTTCTAGCCTTCCTCCAGTGATCAAATATGCTCTTACAATGTGGTCTCAGAGTGTCAAGGTCAAATTTTGTCATTTCAGGGAGTCTTCAAGCAAAATTTGGTCACTAGGCATTAGGTCTAGGGTTTGTTTTCACTCTTTTCAAAATTGTCCAAATGTCGGTCCATCTCACCATTCAGCTGAGTCTATCATCATTCAAAATGTTGTTATCATCATGTAAGGTTCCATTGGGTCATTTCACACCTTGTTCATGCCTCAGTTGTGCCTAGGCAAGGTTCATTTCCCTCTCCTAGGGTTTTGAAGGCAATTTCTCTTGGACGGTCAAATCATTAGCAAAACTTGTATCCAGATGTTCATGCACCTTCCCTTATCCTTAATGTACCTTATAAACACTTCCCATCACTGAGATCCCCCAAATTCCTCATTTTTGCACAAACTCTAGTTTCTTGCTACAACCTGGCAATTTTCTAGGTTGGGCCTGTGTTTTGCCCTTTTGGACCCCTTCCCCTCACTCGATCTCTAAGATTCCACTTTCCCCTGCTTCCTAACATCCCTCCCTACTTCCCAAAATTTCCCCAAGAATTTAGATGCCCCTTATCCCCTTCATTTCGCTTCATTTCGACAAAATCCCTTGTTTCACACATCGGGATAAGTTTCACTCAAAAGATGTTTCAGAGCAATAAAAGATGCATTTTGGAATAATGAGAGAGGTTTTTGTTCAAAACATGCCAAAGAATAAAAACCTCCTTCACTTTTTACACAGGTGTCATGGTTTTAGATAAATGTCAAAAATACCGTTGCCTCAGGAGAATTGAATGCACCTCTGAAGTGACCTTGGGAAAATCAAGTTTTCTCCTAGCTTGGTTGGCCAAATGACTTGCTTGATAAGTCACATGATAAATAGAAAAAAATATATTTCCAATGAACTATCATGAGCTCAATTTGGAGTTGAGGAAGGCATTCAAAGGTTGACTGCAACAGCACTCTGCCTTGAGGCAGCCTCATTTGGCACATTTTGACCAGTCTTGGGAGATTTGATTTTTGACAAGGCAAATGAACTCCAAATTGAAATATTCTAGTTTGGTTGGAAATTAGACTCAAAGAAATTTCCAACGAGCTATTCTGCACCTGATTCTGACACCGAGAAGGCCTCCTAAAGTCTCCTGCAAAATGCGCTACGCACAGGCTCTATGCGCCGCGCACCTCAAGCCCAGTGCGCCGCGCGCCTCCCTGTGCGCCACGCGCCTCGCGCGACGCATAGGATTGAGAGGTCCAAATGAAAAATGGCTTATAGTTTTGCATTTTTCATTATGAAATACACATGCTCAGAAATTTCCAAGGCATTTCATCAAGTTTTGGGTGATCAAAAGCTCAAAAAACATCATGAAAATCACCTTTCTGCCACTTTTTGCATCAGCAGGAAGTACTTCTGGGCGAATCCACTTTTGGAGGGTCAAATGGAGACAAAATTGGAAAATTCCACTTGGTTTGGAAAGTAGACATCCAGAGCTGTCGAAAAAGCCAACCTTAGCTTAATTTGGATGCCGGAAAGTGCCGCAAAAGCAGGTGGAAAGGCGTGCGGCGCACAGGGCTCAGGCGCGCAGCGCACACGGATTTTTGGCACAGTATTCGCCCTCAGCTCAGCAAATGAAGCCAGTTTGACCAGTTTTGACTTGTGATGGGATTTTGCACCCTTATTGATGTAATTAATGTAACTTTATGGTGATTTGATACTTATTTACCTATTCTAGATGATTCATTCACAAAATAGCAAAAATTTAATGAATGAATTGGTTTCCTAGTTTATAGAGGCAAGTTGTTTTGACTGCCTATATTGTAGTACTTTGTTTAGAAGTGGTTGAAACAACTCCTAGAATGATGAGCTCGACCGCTAGAGGCAAGGAAAGGGGTTAGGATGGTCTATATGATGTAATTTCTCAATCATTTTCAGAGGTTGGAAAGGTTGGACTCTTGGGAATAGCTTGAGACTATATTGTACATATCTTATCTTCATTTTGGCAAAGGAAATGCCAGGGTTTTGCAGCACTATTTGAGATTCATGTGGCTTTATGTGTTGATGGTGTGTTTCTCTCAGTACTTGTAAGTTGTGTATGTGTATCATTTTCTGTATTGAATCTTCTATAATTAAACAAATGAAGTGTTAAGGTAGAATCCATGAAATTGCTATGCTCTGCCTTTAAATTTGTTTAATCTTTTACTTTTTCTTCAGTTTAAGGGGAATCCTTGAGACTCCCTTGCTCTCCTCAGCTCCTCACCAATCTGATCCACACATCTCACTTGCTTTAAGGCATCAATACAATCGCCTATCTTGCCCCAAGTAGACCTCTGCAAAAGCTGTGCCTCATCCCCGCATCCAAAATTTCCCTTCCCTTGAATTCAACAAAATCTTTAAAAATCAATTTTAAACTCTTTGTACTTCATACCTAGCCTAAAATCAGTCATCAATTCGGTCATCTCGAGCCTCTTCGATTATCTTTTGCCAAGTTTTACCCGGAGAGAGCCCTCTCCTATCCTCGTAGGGCTAGCTACGAGGCTGAGCGTGGTTGGATGTGGCCTTGAGTCTTGCCTTATTTCAGCCTAAGGCAGATTTGAGTGCTAACACGATGAAGCAATTCTTAAGACTATGTCTTTTGAGGGTCCTCCTTGGTTTGATCATCACCATTGTTCCTCGTTTCTCCCAAGCCATGGGGCCATGACTGCCTATGTAGGTAAGTTTTCTTCATATATTCCTTCTCAGCCGCTTCAAACGCCTATCCTGATTCATGATGTTTTTTTTTAGGGAAATATGGGGAATATTATGCAAACCATGCCCATCAACATCTCTGTTAAACCAGGCATTGTTGAAAATATTCACATTGGAGTTACTTGTTCTCCTAAGGAGATACATCTTTACACCAACCTTTTCTGCGAGTTCCCTGATGTGTTCGCCTGGTCATATGAAGAAATGCTCAGTATTTATGCAAGTATTGTGGTACATGAGATACCTACGTACCCTAGTGCAAAGCTAGTTTGACAACATTTATGCCCCGTTCACCTGAGAAAATCCGCAACCATTAAAGGAGAAGTTGAAAAACTTCTCAAGACAGGATTTATTTATCCTATCCCACTGACAGACTAGGTATCTAACATTGTCCCTATGACCAAAAATTAGGGCACTATTAGGGCTTGTGTTGATTATTGTGACATGAATCGTGCATGTTTGAAAGATAACCATCCTACTCCCTTTATTGACTAGCTTATCGATGTTGTGCTGGGAGTGAGGTATTCTCTTTTATGCATGGCTTTTCTGGTTACAACTAGATCAATATTTCCCCTATCGATCAACACAAAAGTGCCTTCATCTTCTCGTGGGGTAATTTTTCTTACAAAAAGCTCCCTTTCGGCCTCAAAAATGCCAGTGCCACTTTCCAGCGAGAAATTTCCTATGCTTTTCATGACATCTGTCACATTGTTCAACCACATCTGGATGATCTTTTGGCTCATTTAGCTAAACACACTAACCAACTGAATAACCTCCATAAGATTTTCCTTCACTGTAAACATTACCGTATTCGTCTCAATCTGCATAAGTGTGTCTTCTGCGTCGAATCCGGTAGACCCCTTGGGTTTGTCGTTTCTAAAGATGGAATTCCTCTCGATCCCCTTAAGGTCGAAACTATACTGAATCTCCCTCCTCCTGATTCTTTGCATCAGTTGCAGAGTCTGCTGGGAAAGGCCAATTTCCTACATCATTTTATCCCTAACTACACCAAGATTGCTAAAGTTTACACGTGTCTCCTTAAGCGTGACACTCCATTTATTTGGGATGACATCGCCGAAAGGTCATTCAAGCAACTCATTACACTTCTTGTTTCTACTCCTTTGTTGCATCCATCCCACTGTCATTGTGATTACTCGCTTTATCTAGCTGCCACTAATAGTACTACTGGTATGGTTTTGGTTCAAGACAATGATGATGGTTCCGAGCACGCTATCTATTATCTTAGCTGCAACCTTCTCGACACCAAGACTCGTTATGCTTATGTGGAGAAGCTCGCCTTGCTAGCTGTCCAAGCTATCCAATGCTTTTGTCATTTTATTTTGTTGCGTACGATGACCGTGATTTCAGATTGCAACCTAATGACATACATTTTGTCACGTCAATTGTTGGGGGGAAAGTACTCTAAATGGATTGATATCCTTCAAGAGTTCGATTTGGAGTTTTTTACTACCAAGTCTAAGAAGTCACTAGTCTTCGCTGAGTTGATTTTCTCATTACTGTCTTCTTTTGCTCCCTCTCAGGTAGAGGACCGCATTCTGGATGACACACTTTTCTTGATCAGTACCCTCGATCCCTGGTATGGTGACATTATTATCTACCTCCAGACCTGTTCCTTCCATCTTGATTTGTTTAAGGATGCTCGGCGATACATTCGTCACCATTCTTAGCCTTATCATATTGTTGGAGACACTTTATACTGTCTCAGGGTTGATTTAGTTCTCTGTCATTGTCTAACTTTCGAGGAAGATGAAAGAGTCTTGGATGACTGCCACTCTGGTGCCTGTGGTGGTCATATGTCTAGTTATGCTACTGCCCAAAAAATCCTTCATTTTGGTTACTTTTGGCCCTTTATTTTTAAGGATTTCATTCTCGTTGTCCGTTCTTGTCACGCGTGTCAAATTTACCAGCGGAAGATGCATGCGCCACCTTCCCTTTTGCATCCTTTCATCATCGTTGGCCCTTTTGCTAAATGGGGCATTGATTTTATGACCTGTAACCCTCGCTCGGTCGGGGGGCATGGGTATATCATCGTTGCTGTCGATTATTTTACAAAATGGGCTGAAGCAATGCCTACATTGTCTAATGATGGTAAGATAGCTGAACAATTCTTATTCAATCATGTGATAACCCGATTCAGAGTCCCTCAGCCTATAGGCATTGATCAGGGTTCCCATTTCCATGGTTATATGATGACTGAGTTGACATCCTAGTTAGGCTCACGTCACAATAGTTCGATGCCTTATTACCCTCAGGCTAATGGCCAAGTAGAAGTTGTAAACAAAGTATTGGTTACCATGCTTCAGCGTACCATTGGAATGCACAAGTCCAACTGGCATATAATGTTGTTTTCCACCCTATGGGCCTACCGTACCTCGGTTAAGGATGCGACTGGATTCACACCATGTCAACTTGTTTATCATCTGGAAGCTACCCTCCCGATTGAATGTGAAATTGCTTCTCTCAAATTAGCTATTGAATTGCTCCTGAATACTACTCCGATGGAAGAACGCCTTCTTTATCTAGAACGGCTTGACGAGACTCGTTGACTTGCTTCTTTAGTCATTGAAGCACAAAGGAAGAGAGTCAAAACTCACTTTGATCAGACAATCAACCCACGTTCCTTCACGGAGGGAGATTTACTCTTGCTATATGATTAAGCTAATGACAACCTAGGGGTAGGAAAATTCGAACCAATGTGGCATGGGCCCTATATCGTCAAACATGTGTTGCAAAAAGGGGCTTACGAGATAATTGATTATGAAGGTAACCCTTTAGATAAGCTCCGGAATGGGCTATATCATAAGAAATAATATGCATGAGTCTTTCATGCATTGTTGTGTACATATGTGTGTTTTTAATTTTGTAAATGTTTGGCTTGGTGTGTAAGTGTTTGCCTCTTATTGTGTCCTTTTTGCTTCTTATGCAAATGTCTATCGTACCTTATGTCGATTTCGCTGATGGTGCTTGTTGTAGTATCGAGAATCTTTCCTCTGCAGCATGGGTTATCCACGATCCTCACGGTGAGTTAGTGGATCTTCAAGGTGTTTGTCTAGGGTGTACCACAAGCAATATCGTTGAATATAGCGTCATCATTGAATTACTAGCTGAGGTTTTTTTCCTCAATATTTACGCATTGATTGTGAATCTAGACTCCCAGCTTGTTGTTCTTCAACTTAACCGGTGTTATTTCATCAGAAGTCCTCAAATTTTAAGGTTTCATTTACATGTTCATTTACTGGAAAGAAATTTTGATTATATCACATATCAACACATTCCTAGAAGACTAAATACATTAACTGATGCATTGGCAAATCATGAATTAGATAGAAATTTGTGGCATTTATAAAAGGAAACCATTAAAGACATAATAAGTCATATAGCAAAACACAAAAAGCATAGGTATATATATAAAATATACTATATTATATATATATATGTACATCAGTGTTGCACATCACAATGCTCAAAAAATATGTGTTCGATTACATCACAAGAAATCATGTCTTTCAAAAATGGCAAATTAAACCTAGGAGTCTAATCTTCATGGTGCTCTCTGTAGCACATGACAGCTCGGACCACACATCTGATAAGTCAATGGATCCTACCCGACACCCATGTTGTTTTTCACTGGTACTGTCGAGGGACATCCTTGAAACTCGCATATTCATGGATTCCCTCCGTCAATCCCTCAAGATCTCAAGTAATCTCATGCTCTACGTCTCCACCAGGAGAGGAATCTCAAACTCCTGCTCATCTATCCAAGCAATCGGGGATAACCTTGCAGGCCATTTTGGCCCAACATCTGCCAGATTGAAACATAGTGATCAGAACATATATAAAAAATGATAAAAAGTTATAAAATCATTCAAATCAAAATTTGTTACCTTTGTGGTCCTAGTGTTCCCCAGGGGAAGTACCAAATCTAGATCACCTCTAAAATCCAGCCTAGCATATGCCCTCTCCTTGACAATGACAAGTTGGCGATCCAACCATTGGAAAAATTTAGGTCTCCAAGACATATGCTGACCCCCGCCTCCTCTAGGCATCAGTAGCACCCATTGAGTCATCCTCAGCTCTTATGGAGTCGACCATGCTACCACTGCTTCTTGTCTCTGAAAGATAGGAAGGCGCTCAAGGATAAATGACACCAGGATGGACCCATACCTGAACTATTTTACATCCCCTTGTTGGCACTTTGTTAACTGCCACTTCATGTTATCAGCCACGGCCTCGGCCCAGTTGAATACAGTGGGATCCATGCAGTCGGCGGCCAACCGCAGTTGGGTTTTGGTGGCCTTGTGAGGGTCTTGTGAGCTAGCCGCTCTAGTAATGGTTAAGAGAAGGACACGGAGAGACAAGTTTCCAATAGTAGAAATCTTGAGCTTTCCGCCCTTGTCTGACTTCTCTGCCTCTGGACACATCCTTCCCATCATCATGTCCATAGTTTCTCCCATGATCCACATCCCAGTCATGCGGGGCCTTTCCCCCCTCCGAGACAAACCTGTCAAGAAATAGATATATGCTACCTCGATCTATGGCTCTTGTCCTCGGATGATGAACTTAGCCTCATTCAGATTGCACGCTTCAATCAGAGACTGGAGTAAGTCTGGTTGTGCCCTCAGACTAGGGACCATAAAGAATTGTAGTAGACCACAGTTCCAAAGTATATCTAGACAATCTTGGTCTCCCAAAGTTAGTTCACCATTTTTTCTTCCTACACATATACAACAAGGATTATAAATACTTTGTTCACATTTCAAATCCAAAGAAATGGCTTTAATTTTGGGAATTGAAAAGAATCAGCACTCGTCATTCCTATTTTCAAAAAAAGTGTGCTGACTCGAAATCACCCTTTTAGAAAAATTGGGATCTTCACAACTTTTTTGTGTATAGTTGTGAAGACCCCATTTTCTCGCTGTGGAAGATTTTGGGTCATCACGGTCCCAATCTGGCGACTCGTGATGACCACCATGCGTATGCCGACCCTAAAATCTTGCTTAAGGGCGGGTCCAACCATAAAAAATGACAAATTATTGATGAAAGCATGTAGTAAAACGATTAGAGCTTATCTGAACTAGACGAATTTGCTGACAGGCTGCTGATCCTTCTTCAGTTGACCGTTGAAATTTCAAATGCAAAAGGGTGAAATTTTAACTCTGAGATAAAATGGTAAAAAGTGACTTGTTTTTTACCAAATGCCTCTTTTATAAGCCTTTTTTGTCAAATTAGGGTTTGTAAATTAGGTTTTTTTATTATTTCGCACATTTTTATATCAAAGATGGATCTTACACTTGTTTTTGTGCAACAATAGGTTTCATGAACCCTGGTGACGACTCTGCGAGTTGTATTTTATACCTTTTTAGACTCAGTTAAAACATGAAAAAAGTCCCTCTTGGAGTTGTCTTTAAGCTCTTTTTTGACTCTCGAAACATGAAAATATCACTGAACTCTTGTCACTTTGAACTTGCTAAAGGCTGTGAAGCATCATCTACCCAGTATACATTTACCCCATTTTCTGGCTGGGATAGATTATTTACGAAAAAAGGTATGCGTTGATCTTCCATGGTCAATAGGTTCCCTTGGATATTATTTTCTACCTTTTCGAGTTCGAGGGACAAATTTACGAAAATGGACCTTTGGAGTTTTCTTTTCCATGTCTTTTTCAAACTCTCTAAACATGAAAAAAACTTCGAGTTTCACCTATGTCGGACTCGTTAAGCCTTGACAACATTGGACTTGTCACCATTACGAGATTGAGGTTGTCCTTCCTAGGGCTCGTTAAAACTCACTAGGTCAGATTTGTCCGAAGGATGAACTTACATTACAAGCATATGCTATCCCCTTCAAGCTTGCGTTTAAAAAATAATTGGGGTACTCGCCAGAAATGCTGGGGGAAAATTTGGAAACATTATGTTGATCTTATTAGTTATTACGCCAGCTTGTCACTCTTGGACATCGACACTCTTTCTGCTTTGTGTCGGGTTGGGATACCCTCATTTTATCATTGGCCTTCTAGGTTTTGGGTTATTCATTTTGCCACATTCCATCTGATCCCTGGTGCATCATCATGACCTTTGATCCCTTGGTACCAAAATGCTGCCAAAATACTGGAGTCGTGTCGTTGATATGTCCAAGAGTTTAATCCTTCTGCAGTTTGTAGCCTTACACACCTTCCTCAGATTCTATGTCTCATTCACCATCATCTTGTTCCTTCATCTTGCATCGATGATGTGGGAAGCATTATGTCCCTCCTTCGACCAGTCGCTTCCTATCGACTTTAGTTCATTATCCGGGAAGTTAACCTAAAGACTCCTTTTTGGTACCTTGGAGCTTGCATGCCTCAATGGCAAGTTCTTCACATTCAACAACAGGCTTGCATCATTGGTCTTCAATCGGATGATTTCATAATTGTTCGACCCTAGATCATTTTTCACACTTTGTGGATTGTACTAGCAGTACCTTGAGAACCATTGACATTACCGGTGGTCTCTCTCGTGCTTGTTAACGATTCACATCATTGGTCGGTAATCAAGTGATTTTCTAGTGTGATCGACTTCAACACATTTATTTGCATATTAGAAATTGTACAATGGACAGGTCGAGATTGAAGATCCTGGGCTCAGATTACATAAGTCTAGGTTGCGTGGATTGATTTATACATGACTCTTTTGATTGGATGGATGCAACCATACCTGAGTCGTTTTTATGGTCTTTCCGATTGGATGGTTGCATCCATACCACTGACCATTTATTTTTATCTTCTAGATGGTTGCGTCCATGGCTCATGCCTATGTATTTCCTTTCATTATGTACTCATGTATCAGAGATATCAGTTGTACTTGCATCTACAGGTTCTCCGCGAGGACATTTTGTTTCAATTATGGATTCATAAAGCATTTCACCCCTACCACTCTCTCGGCCTTCATGCTTTAGGGGGCATCTATTACACAGTAATTTGTCACTGACTCTGCATTCCCTGATCCCGAATACTGCCAGTCGACATTACTGACATCTGTGCTATGTCATGTTGCCAACTATGTATCATTACTTTCCTTGCAATCTCAGGAAGAGTGTCTCATTTCATTATCCCTGAAGAAGACCCTTTTTACCTAAGTTGTTGGATCAGTGCGAGTTAGCAGTTATCCTCCTTGCGAAGATTAACAAGTTAACACTAGCCCTAGTGAAGTCTTCACTTTGTTCCTGTGTTGAACCCACGACGAGCCAGATTTGGCAGGTTTTTTAGCAACTCGTCGAAACTTCTAGATTAAATTGCTTCATGGGTGTTCCTAGGGCTGGTTGTTGGGTCAGTTGAGCTCGTCTTTCTCCTCTGGGGTAGTTGTTCCACCTTTTTGCAACCTCTCTAAGAGATAAGCTCCTCCTTGCTTCTCTTATGGGACCTCTCCCTCCTATAAATATCTCCTCCATGAATAACAACATCTATCTTGGATGTAATGGAATGATAGTTAGATTTACTTTGATAGTTCCAAGTTTCTAATGGAGGAGTAGAGGTAGAGAGTGTTATTGGAGTGTGGAAGTAGCCTCATTTGTGTTGTGATTTGATAGATGCTTGAGTAGAGTTGGCTTGATAGCTTTCTAGTATCAACCCTTTTGGAAAAAAGAGAGAGTCATATGTTCCCTCGGGTGACGGTTCACAAGTAAATGCTTACAGAGACATATCGACAAGACCCTTCAAGGAGGCTTATGACGTCAAGGCCTAGTTATAAGTTTACTTTGATTTATATTAATACAAATCAACAGTTTGTTTCCTATATCATGCGTTAAATTATATGTCGATAGCTTGAGGTTCCTTGACTCTTTAGGTAGATTGTTTGGTTCTTTTCTATTTACGTTTGTGGTGTTTCTCTACTTGTTATTTTCAGGTATGAATGACTAGAAGAACGAAGGGCTGGAGAAAAATGGTGAGGACTTCATCAAATGTCGGATTGAGGGTAGGTCTTCATAGCACCAACTTTCTAAGGAAGCTTGCTTTGATATTATCTGAGCAATGACTAGACCCACTCTAGGGGTAGAGGGGTTACCTCTATTCGCAGAGGGAACTTACCTGTGTGACAATGATACAAGGGGAAGATGAAAGCTTGGAGGAATATGTAGAGTGATTTCATTACAACCTTCAAAAATCAAAACATAAGTATTTGGAAAAAGAGATCTTAAAGGTGATGTTTTTGAGTTATCATATGATGATTTTTGTGAACTATGTATAAGGTATTCAAGAGGAATCTCCAAGGCTAGTAAGAATTCTAGAGAATTTTCTTCTTTCTTTTCCAAATCTATTACAAGAACAGAAAATATAGGAGTTGAAATCAATGATTTATTTGAACATTTTAAAATTGATTTTATTAGCTCTCTAAATTCACAATTGGATGTTTTGCAGGTTCAGAAAAATCAAGATTTTGATGAAGTGTTTTTCCCTCATTACTAAAAGGAGCATCCCATAATTAGTTACTCTTCCTTATCTTGGATGGAAGTAGCATATCAAAGAGATGGGGAAGCTGCAACAAGGTCAAAACCATGGAAACCATGGCCTACACGTATGGTTCAAAACAATTCCTCTCCATTATATTACTTGCATAATCCATTATGGAATACTCCTGTGGTAGGGAAACCATGTCAATATCAATATAACCATTGCCAATATTATCCACAATTTTGGCATGGTTCATCTTATGATTACATGACTACTCTCCCTCATCTTGTAGCACAAACACATCATCCATATTCTTTTCCAGTTCTTCCACAACATCTTGCTTGCCTATTAGAATCATCCACACAACCCAATAAATTACATCATCAAAATTCTCCATGCCAATATCCTGCTCAACTCATTCCACACCCTCACCATAATAAACCAGTACAATATGCTTATAGTTTTGAACTGAAAAATTTACCTACCCTTCCCACCCATTCTATCTCACATGCACCATTGTAGAAAACTTATATTGATATTGGGAATGTTTCAAATCCAAAAATTGTAGAAGTTATGGAAGAAAATGAGGTTTCTTCTAGTTTGCATCAACAAGCTATTTTATAAACTCAATAAATTCATGATTTGATGGCTATAGTAAATCAAGAAAGTAAAGGATATATTAAAAATTGGTTTCACTCCATCATTTATTTGCAGCATCACTCCATACTTCAACAATTTTTGTCACCATATTTTCAAGGGAAGTTCCCTTCTCATACCCTACTATTTATTAACATGCATTTTTCAAATTTGGGTATGTACATAATCATATTCATTTTTCAAAGAAGAGTAGGTTAGAGTAGAAAATAAAATAAATAAGGACATAAATAAATACATTTTTTAATGTAAAAATAATTGTTTTTGTTGCAACACGCTATGGAAATCAACATTGGTGATAAATATTTTAATTTATTTGTTTATGTAGATGTATTATATTGGAAATAATAGTTCTATAAACTCTCATATTCATTTTTATCACCAATATGGAAAAATGGTTTGAATATCATATTTCTTTGGCTTGCAGGCTTGATGAAATTTCTGAAAACATAGTCGGGAGAGTCATGTTTTAAGGGACCAAAAAGAAATATTTTTAAAATTTTTTTCTATCCTACGTAGCCCTTGATGTCTACTATCCAACCCAATTTGAATCACTTCATTTGGATTTGAAACGAAAACATTATAACCCAAACATTGACAGGGTGTCTAGTAGGCAGCTCAGGAACAAAGTTGGGACAGTCAGTGTTTGGAGGCCTAAATGACGATATTTTTAAAACTTGTTTCAATAGTATATTCCCATATTAATATAGTTTATAAGGAAATTCGAATCATTCAATTTCGATGTCATATTAGAAAGTTATGACCAAAATATTGGTTGTCTATCGTAAATCTGCACTTTTAAAACTCAGTTTTTCGAACTGTTCACTTGCGTATTTGAGCCATCAATTCTTCTTTTATTCAAAACCTTTTTCTATTGGAGATAAATAAATAAATATGGAACAGGTGCAGAGGAAGAGCATGGTTGCTGGTCTGAATGGTGATTGACAGATGCTACTGATGATAGTTGTTATCATAATCTTGCTGTAAATATTTCGTCTCTATGTCATGTATTTCTTTTCTTATCAAGGTCATGTAACAGCCCTTCTTGGTTTCCCCACTATGCCTGGGATGAATGATGTAATATTCTTGTTTTATCTTGGTGTATCCCCACTTGGTTGGGAAATGGATGTATGTATGAATATTTGGTGGTAGGAAGGTCATTTATAATGTATAAAGTCATGTTTCTTTCGTAGAACATCTTCTTGCAGACCTTGCCTACAGTCAGGGGGAGTTTGGACAGCACAGTAGAACAAGAACTCAGGGGGAACATAAGCCTTTTCCCTTGATGTCAAAGGGGGAGAATGACTCTGAATGTTGGAAGGTTGCCATCAAGTCCAAAGGGGGAGATTGTTGGCTTTATGACACAAGTTTGGCACTATGGCACAGGTGTTGTCCTTAATGGCAACGTTCTCAGGTGGCAGATCATAGTTCAGGCAATCAAAATGGAAGAAAATAAGGTATACACAAGTTCCTCTCAGCAAAGTCACGTATACACGCGGCATGACCGATCAAAACGCGCGTATGCGTATGCACACACTTTCATGCAAAGAAAAGCACGTACATGTGGTAAAAGTTATGTTTGGTTCATGGTATTTAGTCCAAAGTATTTGAACCTATGGTTTTGGTCCGTGGTATTGCATCCAAGGTGTTGAACCCAGGTATTGGGTCCCTAGTATTGGTTCTTAATGGTTTTGGACCATGGTTTGAGTAAGGCCTAGACTATAAAATGGCAAGAAGATCATTTGGCAAGGGTATCGATTTAAGAATTGAATATCTTAAGAGGAGCAAGATCTGGAACACTAGTGATTGGTTATGGTGCATTGCTGGATATGAATCAAGGAGGAACCTGAACGTTGCAAGACGAATAAGTTCTATTGATGGGTCAAATCTCAAAGATTGAACAGTAGTATCTTTGTGTGATTATGATCTATTGTATTTGAAGCATGAATTGATCTATGAATTTGAAAATCTGGTTATAATTAATACTTGAATACTTGAAAAGGGAAATCTGTCTTTCATAGATCTGTACGCAGGTTCGGCGCAGCAAAGGCGCGTGTACACGCAGGTTCAGTAAGTCACAGAAGCTTATACACTGGTTGGCAGTGATACAGCTGCATATGTACGCAGGTTTCAGTATAGTGAAGTAGCGTATGCTTTAGCTTCTTTTGTTTATTGCTACAGTCATCTGGGTTTAGAATTTGTGTCTGGTTACTGTTACTAATTTCTGGTTACAACATTCTGAGAAGTGTTTTATATTGGGTTGTACAAAGGAGATTGATTGTTGCAGATATACTTGATGATTGATTGATGTAATTCATGGATCCAGTCTGAAAATTTATGAAACGTGGTCCTTGGAAGAAAGAGAAGTTTGATGCCTTCTGCAAGCAGTAGCCTGTGTACTAGTACCACTGATAGTACAAGAGCTAAAGGGAGTTGCAGATCCCTTCCAGGAGAAGCTGGAGAATGAGAGAGGGTTGTAGCCCTCTGCAGGTTGTAGCCTGCATGCTGGTAAAGGACTGCACCAGTATAGAATCATTGTAAAAAGAAGTTTCTAATTGAAAGAAGATAGAGACATATTGCAGTAGGTGGTTTTCACCCACATTGGATTTCCACCTTATATCTTGTGTTCTTGTGTGTGACTATCTGCACTATTTTTTTGTTCTTGGTTGATGTCTATATGGTTCTGACTCACTGATTTAAGATTAACACATGAAGAATAATTAAATTACAAGTCTGTGAGTTATACGTTGTTTTCCTTCACTGAAGTTGCGTATATACGTTGGTTTCTCTAACAAAAGTAGCGTATACAAATCCGTGAAAGAATTGAAAAGAGTTTTCTTGATAATTGTTACACAAAAAATTGTCACCATGACTTTCTACAGTTTGTGTGAGTCCATCACCACTCATACATACCTCCTTTGCAAGTCTTAAGCCTCAGCTCTTCATGTTAAGCCTTGAAAATGGAAGAAAGACCTTAAAAATATCTCAAATCCTGGTTTCACACTTTCTCCTAGCATTGCCTGCGGTACTGCACCCAATGGTCGTGTCTCCTGTGAACCTGACCGCTCTGTCTGTTAATTGATGGGTGTGAACCCCTGTAAAAGTTAAAAAGGCGTGAGTTCACTCTTAAAAACTCACCTTGGGTCACTTCTGGACGCTTCTAGAAGGAATATTATGCTGGCAAGTCCGCTCCACCTTGGTTCATCCATTCCATAACTACTGGAGCTAACTCCATGATATGAGGTGCTTATCCCATTGAAGGAGGAACTTATCCCTTCAATGGTGGACCTGCAACTTCCTCCATTTGCACTATAAATTCAGGCATTGGGCTGGTGGTAGGGGAGGTTGAAAGCTAAAGATTCTTGAGGGTAAATGCTGCTAAAAACTAGGTTTCCTTTTTGAGCTTATGAGAGGAGAGATCACATACCTTTCATGTCATTTGGGAAGTGAGTGAGGCTTGTCAAAGTAGAGGAGACTCCTGCTGGACCCTAGAAGAACTTGTGCAACATCAAGGCAAAGGTTGTAAGGTTATTTTATTCATAAAGTTAATACAATCAAGTTTGTTTTTTCTCAAATGAACTGTCTCTAATGGTTTATTTTATGAGCTCCTTGATCTTCATAATGAACATGTTTTGTTATACGCAGGTATGCTTTGATGTGTGCTTGTTTGTGTATGCAGGTTATTAAATGAGAACTGCTTGAAGCTGTTGGGATAAAACGGCCTCAAACAAGCATTGGACCGAGGTAGGGTCTATTACACTTCTTAGTATTCATTAATGAATAGAAACATGTTTAGAGAAAAGTAGATTTGCTTGTGCTCTTTGTTGCTAGATATCATTAGATACTAGGGAGATCAGTCTTGTCCGTAAGAACGATTTATCCGGTCAACAATAATACTGATTCACCCCCCCTCTCAGTATTATTTCCAACATTTTTACCATTTACCATTTTATCTTTGCAGTGAAGACTTTTTACCCACTTTCGCAATAGTTGTTTCGGAGCAGATTGTAGGCGATTTGGGAGGTCGATCGACGAGCCATCAGTTCCAGGTAATAGCTGAAGCCTTGAGCTCCATTTTCATGCTATTTATTTTTGTTTTTAGCCATTTTTTTGGATTTTTAGGCAGGTTTTTGAAAATATTTTTCGCTCTCGGTTGACGGGATTCCTGGGCACAAGATCACGCTGGCCAAGGGTGATTTGCAAAACCATCCATTCTGATCGGTGTAACTATTTATAAAATAGGCACGTCGACACCGTGGATAGGGAGAAACCATTTACACTTGAATTTTATGTGCCAAAGATGATAACTGACTCAAATTAATGGCTTTTGCAGGAGAGAAATTTCCAAAAATGGTGGTTTGGATGGAAAGGGAACATGAAGATGTTGACACCCAGGCACTGAATGATCCAAATTTCCTAGAGGCTTTGAGGTATTGTGGGCTCCTCACATTTTTCCTTACACCAGGGATGTGGGCCCAGCCCAAGTTTCTTCGATACTTGATAAGCCTTTGGAACATTAATCACGAGATATTTGTCATTGGGGACCTAGAGTTGGAGTTGAAAACTTCAGTTATATACTTCATCACTGGACAGTCTTGTAGAGGTGAGCCAGTGAACTTGTATGGGTCACGTCTGATCGGGGCAAGAATATCTTCCCTGCTTGCCGAACACTACCCTAAGGCCTTGAAATCCAAGAGTGGGAAGATAGAGATTTCCAGTGTGCGAGATTTGACATTGAGGGTGCTTCTGTTGATTATCAACAGAGTAGCGGGGTCCCAGGGGGAACATGATACTAAAAAGCCAAAGTTACTTTATGCTATTAACTACACAGCTCCTACGATCTTCAACTGGGCAGAAGCCATGAAGATGAACATCAAGCGCCATTTGTGCAAGGCTAAGGCAGGGAATCTCAAGCAATTTGACTTTGGATGAGTACTTGTTACCTTTTTTCCTGGAACGGGTGCCACTGTTCTAGTATCAGTTGACTAAGGTTGATCCTCCTGCTCCACGTGACCCACAGATGGCCCACTAGAGTCATCTGATGCCCAAGATCACTGGGGGTCAGCATATGTCATACCGACCTACATTCTTCTCTTAACTACTAGGATAGAAGATCGTCATGGAGGATTGGCCATACAACGGCACTAATTTCCATGGAGATCTAGATATTCCCTTACCAGATGGAGAGGACTTCGATGACGAAGGTAAAAAAATCAAATTTTTAATTTTGAGATTTTTCAATTATTTTTGGTATATGCGTGCTTATAACATTTCTCTTGTTTATGCAGATGTTGGACCACAGCGACAAGCTGGGATGTCCCTGATAGCCAGGTGCATCCCCCACCCTATTGATGCTTTCGCCCCTTATCAGGAAGGGAGCGAAAATGAGGAGGAGATTGAGAGGAACCTCGAGGGGTTAACTCATGGTATCCCAGTGTATGCATAGGAGACATGCCGCAGTGGTACCAGAGGCACATAGTTGGAGTCTCCGGTTAGATTCATCGATTACTAAGTTGTTTTGCACAAGTTGTCTCATGCTACTATGACCACCATGCTGAGTAGTTCCTAAATCCAGCACTTACATATTTTTTGAGGCCTGCGTGCCACGGATGTACGAGGCCTGCGAGCCGTTGATTTTATTATAGACACACATATTATTTTTTGGGGTTCTGATGTATCAAACATTTTCACCATATCTATATATCTATATATCTATATATATATATATATATATATATATATATATATATATATATATATATATATAATATAATATATATATATATATATAATATATAATGATAGATAGATAGATATATGTTGTATTTTCCTGTCTATTATGGTACAAATGGTTTGTCTTATCTTTTACATGTTCCGCAAATGTCTGTCCAACACGTAATTAGCTAATGCATCTATCAATGTATTCATGTGTCTAAGAATATGATGATATGTAATATAATCAAAATGCCTTTCCAATAGACGGATACAAAGATACATTTGTAATATTTGAGGGTTCTTGACGGAATATTTCCCATTGGGTTGAAGGATGACAAGCTGTGAATCTAGGTTGACAACCAATTCTCTGATGCCCAGAGCGATGGCTTTTGACAACATTTCGATGACCGCACTATATTCAGTAATGTTGTTGGTTGTGCGACGTAGGCAGATACCTTGAAGGTCAATCAACTTACCATTAGGGTCATAGATAGCCCATGCTGCGGATGATAGGTTTTGGGTACTATGGAAACCACCATCAGCAAAACCAACATGAGGAGTCACAAACATCTGCAAAGCAAGAAAAGCATAGTAAACAAGAAGGTTGTTTGAAAACTATCACAAAAATCCATGTTGTACAGAAATGAATCACACATTAATGTACGTAAGTAACCATGCAAGATGACCTAAGCATAGTACTTTTTGAGGTAAATCCGGTTTCAAGGCTTATCGAGGGGATTTCCTTCATAATCAATACGCTCATAGGCTCCTTTCTACAAAACACATTTTACAATATAGGACCCATGCCACATAGGTTCGAACTTGCTTGCCCCCATCTTATTGTTAGCTTGGTCATATAATAGGACCAAATCACCCTCACAAAAAGCATGAGGGGATTCCGACTGATCAAAATGGGATTTGACCCATTTATTTTGTGCTTCGATGACCAAGGCATCGAGACGACGAGTCTCCTCCAGCTGTTCTAATTATAAGAGGTGTTCCTCTTGAGGTGATGTTTCGAGGAGGAGTTCAACAACTAACTTGAGTGAAGGAATCTTGCATTCGATCGGCAATGTTGCTTCCAGACCATAGACCAGCTGGAATGGTGTGAAACCAGTTGCGTCTTTGGTTGAAGTTTGATAGGCCCACAGAGATGAAAAGAGGATGAGATGCCAATTTGACTTGTGCATCCCAATAGTACGCTAAAGCATGGTGTCCAAAACCTTGTTCACGGCTTCAACTTGGCCATTGGCCTGAGGGTAATATGGGGTCAAGCCATCGGGGCACAAGTCCAATGTAGATGTCAGTTCTGCCATCATGTAATCTCTAGAATGGGAGCCATGGTCTATCACAATGGCTTGGGGTATGCGGAACCTGGAAATAACATGGTTAAAAAGGAATTGAGCTGCCATCTTACCATTTTCAGAATATGTAGGCATCGCTTCGACCCATTTGGTAAAATAATCCACAGCCACAATAATATAGGCATGCCCACTGCCAAACGAGGGTTACATGTCATATAATCGATGCCCCATTTGGCAAAGGGACTAACGATAATGACGAGGTGTAGGTGAGCGGGTGGGGCGTGCATCTTGCATTGGTAAATTTGGCATTTTTGGTACTTACAGACAGTAAGAATGCAGTCTTTAAATATAGACAACCAGAACAAGATACCCCAATTTGAACATGTTCAACGACGTCGGGTTTGATAGAAATGTCAATCAGCATCATTTGGGTAATGTTACCTAGATTTCCTTTTGACCATAGTTCATGAGTAATAGTCGATGGTAGAAATGGAGAAGAGGACTCCTTGAAAGTGGTAGACATGACCATTGGGTGAGGCAAGAATGAGGAGTGATGATGAGTATCGATCCATGATGGTTCCTCGAGAGACATGATTTCCATGATACCTTCATCGACGAGGAAGGTCTCGGCTAAGGGATCAGATGATTCCAAAGTGCCAAGCCAGGGGGATTAAGAGTATATATCGAGAGAGGTCTTCGACATATGTGACTAAGCGACATAACCTCACCCCAAGTATCAATAAGATCTAGTGCAGGTATGACCCAGGGATTAGAATTGACTGAGATCGTGTTGACAGAGACAATATGAGGAGGTGGGATGTTACCCGGAATAGTGTCCACTCGGAGCTGCTATTCCCACTAAGACTGGTAGCTATCTTAGAAACAAACAAGTAAAGTCTACTTTCGCTTTCCTTTATGAAAATAGATAAGAGTGGAACAAAGGAGACCAACCTTCGTCTTGCGCTTGGTTTCCTTGTTTGATTCCTCTCCTTCCTGATAGACATTTGCCACTTCTTCTTCGTCTGCCCAACTTCAAAGAGCACCTGTGGAATCAAAGCAACATACTACTATTGAAGAACAGAGATCTATATTCATAAATAACACAGGACCATATATGTGTTAACCATACAAAGGCATATATAATGAAACATACAAGAATATGGAGGAAAACTTGAATATCTTTATTAAGAGCAAGAGTAGCAAGAGGATTACAACCATATGTTTTGACCCAGCATCATCCTCCAACAACAAAGCCCTTCTTCACCTCAAGTAAAGCTTAGATCACCCAACACTATAAAGTTACACTAGAAAACCAACAACACTTCTCTACAAGATACAAGATTCTAGCCTCTGGATCTCTGTGATGAGGGATCCATATATAGATGATTATAGGGGGGGTGAGTCATCTTCTAGGGTCTTGATTAGTGTCCTCTCTCTGATAGTTCCTGATTCCACTTGGAGAATGATGATCTCTTACTCATCCCTGGTCGAAAACAAAGAGGCAAGTGTCATAAGGGAAGCTTCTGGAAGATTCCATGATCTTCCACCTTGCAATTTGTCCCTGCAATTTGTCCATTCCCAACCATCACACCCTATAGATGGGCCATTCAGTATGCATCGCACCCTTTACACTGGGAAGGTGATATGCATCACACCCTCTGCACTGGGTATTCAGTATGGTCTAGTTTTGACCATTTCTGAGCAGTTTGTAGTGGAGAACTTCTAGGAGATGATGTAATCAGCTGACCTTGTTCCTTAGGCAGTGAAGCAACAATTTTAGGGACTTATGAGCCCTTAGTTTATGGACATTTATGATTGGGGTTGTAGTGCCCAAAAATGTCTATAACAATTCCCCCCTAAAGCATGAGGTCGTTAATATTTTTGATGTCGGGTGAAATGCTTTACCATGAGGATCTGAAGTTTTTTCGAGCTGGGAGGCGACCTATAATAAGATACAATACAATACATTATCTTGACAACATTTTTTCATGATCTAGCTAAGGCGGGCATTCCCATGCTCAACTTTATAAATTAATTTTCATGTACATAGGACAGACAATCGTTTGTGTGGCAGACTGATGATTCGGGCTCATCATCCTTTGATTTGGATGATCATCTGTTCGGCAATGATGTAAATTTGATGTCTTTATATTCCTAAATATATCGCAGCCGAGATTGATGAAACTAGATCCGAGGTCTTCAAAACTCATTCAATCTTCACTCGGAGTACAAGTCGATCCATGTGAAAAATGTTCTGGAGTCGAACATGGAAAGACATCGCCTGATTACCAGCCAATGATGTAAGTTGTTAACAGGCACGAGAGGAATCACCAATAGTGACAATGACCCTCAAGGTACTACAGTACAATTCGCGTGGTGTGAAAAGGACTTGGTGTCGAACACCACGCAAAATCTCTCGGTCAAAGGCCATTAATATAAACCTGTCGCCAAAAGTGACAAACTTGCCATTGAGGCATGCAAGCTTCAAAGTACTGAAAGGGTTGTCCCTAGGTCAACTTCTTGGATAATGAGTTGATGCCGACAAGAAGTGACCCGTCGTAGGAGGGCCTTAATGAATCCCACATCTACGACACGGAATGAAGAAAATGATTTTGGAGGTGAAAAGAATCTGACGATACAGGGTTCAGGGTGGTGGTCATGAAAGAATGGAGCATGAATGTATTGCAGTGGGTGAGACACAGGCGAATTGTCTGAATGACTTATCTTGAACATATTGGTGACACTGACGATGGATTGGTAGCGTTAACCCCAAATATGGATGGTGTGATGGACCAATGGTGATGATCAGTGAACGGAACAACCCAACCCGATTTGGATGCAGAAGGAAAGTGTCATGTTCAATAGCGACTTTCTACCAATAAAGCTTCTCCAAGTTTTCTTCACAATTTTCCCCAGTCATTGCTGACCAGTACCTCTTTATTTTTGTCAAGCTTGAGGAGGATAACATATGCTTGTTCTATAATCCACCCTTTGGGTGAACCTGTCGGTATATTTTAGCGAGCCTAGCGACAGTGAAACTTGTTCTCGTCCATTTGGACAAGTTTGTCGCTATTCAGTTTTAACGAGTTTAACGACAAAGATAATGTGGTCCTTTTAAATTTTAGAGAGTCTGAGAGGGATGGAAAGGAGACTCCAAATATTCTTTTTCATCATATAATCCCTTAAGTCTGAAAAAGCGTAAAATAATATGAAAGGGATGAATTTTTTATAGTTTTAACGAGTCGAACAAGACAAGCGCTCGATCTTTTTGTGTAACAATCCCTCAGGTCCAAAGAGATTAAGATCTAGAGGAGGGATAGCACTTCCGATGACTTTAACGAGCCAGAGAGGCGAATCACTCGGCAATCTTTTCATATCTTACGAGTCAGTTGAAAAGATCTTAAAGGAGACTCATTTTCGAGGAACGAGTGATGATTTCAGGTAGCAGCTGATTCCAGGTAAGGTTTGGAATTTTCTAATCACGGCAGTGTCACAAGGATGGCTAATAGAATCACTCTTTGCAGATGTTCCTCGAAAGGGTAAACAATCATATGGAGGTGAATGATCAGCTAAAAACAGAGTGGAGGTGATGATGAGAACATGACCAAGTCTCAAAAGATGGCGAAAGGAATTCACAATGGTTATTTACCGGTTCATTTTTTAATGAGCTTAAACTTTGTGGGAAACATTTGCTCATGGCTTATGTTTATTTTTTAACGAGCTTGAATTATGCGCTAAAACTGCTTGTGGCGGGTTTATTTTTAAACGAGCTTGAACCCTGCGGTAACACTGCTCGCCAGTCATATAATAAGGATGTCTCATTCAAGATGCCATTTTTTATGGGGCTTGCACCTTTTGTAAGCTTTGACCCAGATCCTTTCTTTATGCCAGCTAGGAAACAACCAGCCTTACGGGTTTAAAGGGTTAGAGGTCCTACAAATTTAAAAAATAAATGGTCGCTCTTCTCTTGCATGCGGAAAGGTTTGCATGCCCCCAGGTATAGCAAAAAATTCCCAGGTTACCATGAAAGTTCTATCTGCGTTGCGGACAAAATGCTTCCTTGGCGATGTCTATCGAAACAGAAAAAGGTGAGTGGTGCAGATGCATTCCATTTTCCTGTGAGGACGGGTGTGTCAAACAAGTCATATATCCTCTATAGAAACCTACTCTATACCCAAGGTTTTCCTGCCGAAACACACCAGGGTGCATGCCCCCTGGGTTTCAATCATATACTCCTGAATCACTCGCGCTCATCAGGTGGACGGACTGGAGATCGATGAGACATTCCTTGCGTGAAAAGACCATTTAGGGATGGCATTTGACTATTTACGATGTGTGAACCGGGGAATGACATTTGGTCTACGAGCTTGACTATTCTGCCTTTGTGCGGAAAACACATTACTCTAAAGAGTGAGGAGACGATGACTCCCATGCAATAAATATAGTCGAGTCCAAGGAATAGATTATAATCCAAGGGTCCTTGAACTACCATCACGTTCATGTGAACGGTTTTCCTTCTCAAAGTAATAGGCACATTTGGAAGGATCCCTAATGGTCGACTGGTTCCTTTGTCAAGGCTTATCAGATTTCTCATTCCAGGCAAAAGCGATGGCGAACCAAGCACTTTCCAAGCAGTTGAGGAAAGGATACTCACAGAAGCCCCTTCATCGATGATGGTGCCAACCATGACCATTCTGTAAGCTTGTACAATTATTCTGAATGGTACACTAGCTGGTAAACGGGGTTTGCCTAGTAGATTCCAGTCGAAGGAAACGACTAGGTTGCTTGGAGGTGGGACCGAATAGACGGCCGGGTGTGACTCTGATGAACTTCCTTCCTCCGATAAAGGTACGGGTAGACTGCCCCCAAGTTCATTGGAGTCTGTGTTTATGAAAAGAATTTGAATGGTGTCATTCTCTTTCTCTTCAGTGACAGTATCATTCGAAGATGAACACTCTGAAGGCAAGACCGGGTCAACTGTTTTCTCGACCTTTTGACTTTCATCTGGTATGGATTTAGAGGGTTCATTTTCAATGATAGACGCTTCAGCCGACCACAATGGTGGGCCAGCCGGATTTTCACCGGTTGTGGACTTGGCAAGAGTTTTTTTATATCCAGGAGGGATCCGTAGCGGTGAAGCAGGACGGTCATCCAAAACTATTTTAGCTTCGTCAAGGAAGGGCCAATGGTGGACGGCGTAATTGCCTTCACAAAATTTACAAGGAAATCTGGGATTCCTTTTCTATCTAGATACTTTACTTTCACTGGTTGATGGTGTGCTTTCAACATGATCATCAGAGGTTGACGACACCGGATTGTGAAAATGAGGATACCAGTCCCTTAAGATCCGAGGGATGTAGGGACAATCTCGGTGATAGTGGTCAGCATTGCAAATGACACAAGGAGATTTAGGCGTAGACGGTACGATGTGAGGATTTTTTCTAGATGATGCTTGGTTGCCCCCTTTCAATTTTCATTCCTTTTTCTTCTTTTCCTTTTTCTCTTTCTACTTATTCTTCTTCTCAGTTACTTGAATTTTAGCTTTACTAGCTTTATCAAGTGAAGAGGAAGGAGGAGAGGGAGAATCAGATGAAGTAGAAGGTTGGTGGGAAACTCTAGTATCATCTAGTTGTTGACTTGACTATTCAAGAATTACGGTATTCTGAACGACAGAGGTAGAGAAGAGCCGGACAAGCAAACAAATCGTCAACCCTGGAAGTGACAATGTGGCCATATGGGGTGCACCAACATCTCCCCAAGAGGAGAAGGGACTAGGATTTCCTCCAAGGGGAAATCCTTGGTTGGTAGACTCCATTTTCTCAACCTAAAGACCAATGAGGGAATTTGTGATTTTATTCTGATTAAACACTTTGACACAACTTGTTTTTTCAATTTTAAAGAGTCGAGAAAAAAACAAAAGATGACTCTAGTCGCCCTCGATTTTTAGTGAGCCTGAAGTGACAAGTGCTCAGATGGACCTTTTCTTTTAAGGAGTCTAAAAAGGAGCAAAATGGACTACTCTGGAAATCTAGGCAGAGGGGATTACCAAACCAATCGCAAAACTGCAGAATACTTTTTATGGTACAGCATTCAATCTTCCCGAATGCTGTGTTCAGTGCATTGCAATCGATAGGGCGGCAGACACGGCTTCCTAAGGATAAAGGATGCAGCCTATTGTGGTCTCCCAATATATACTCGACAGTATGTGGGAGCACGAGTCCGTACTGGCACTTGCTGTCTCAGAGTGGAGGAATCACCCAACCAACAATGAAAACAACATTTACCAGGTTTTACGATGCTAGAATACGTCTCTAGCCTAGACCTCTAGATGTTGTGCATTAGGTTCCAAAGCATTGTTAGATTCATTAAATTTATTTTAAGTTGATCTTGCTTAAATATTTTCCTTTCAGGTCCATCGCGTGATGTGTATATAATTCCTAAAATGCAGTCTAAGATGATAAACAAATGTTTAATATTCTTTTGGCAATGAAAATCCTAGCTACTAAGGAAAGAAAGTTAAGAATCTTTCAACAAAGAGCACAGAGCACACACTAAATGCACCGTCCTAAATCAAACCAAGCAGTCTAAATGCAAATGTACATGCATGTATTTGTTTTCAGCCTTCTTAATGTATGAATGATGATAAGAAACCTATGTGCAAATCTGAATTATTTTCAAAGCGGAAATACTCAACAAATTTCTTTTCAAAATGAAGTGAAGGTAAGAGAGACACTTTGCGATTTCAAAATGAAAATTGCTTTTTGACACTTTAAAAACTACTAATTCAAATCATATACAATAGTAACTGTATAATCGACTATCAAGAACAATGGGATTGTCTTCTATGACTAGAAACGACAGCTACGACACTATCAGATCAAGAAACGACAGTTCGACTATGCTACTTCTTTGCAAAAGAGAACTAAAAATGGCGCACAATAAATAAAAACATTTACAGTTCTTTGCACAATAGAGGCATAATAATGTAAGAGAAGAGGATTTTCACAGAGATACACTGACCACAGATAGCAAAACTCCTGAATAGGACTGAAAATAGTGAGGAAAAAACCAAAGTCGGAAGGTAAAGTTAACCTTCCTTGACCATCGCACCTGTCACACACTGAATTCAATATGCAGTGCACCTACTGCACTCGGGAAGTGTGATGCATATAGACTGCCTTGAAGGCAGGGTGCGATGGTACCAGTGCGATACTTTAAATGAGTTTTTACTCACAATTTGCAATTTAGTTCAGGGATTTAGGCCGAGTAAGTGATGTTCAATATATGTAAATCACAGGGGTTGATCTAAGGAGGTTACTAGAGCCAACACTTAGGGCAATTAGAATGTTTGCAGATCGATTGTTTAATTCATAACAAAACCTAGAGATAGACTAAAGCAGCATTGATCTACTTTGCATTTGTATAACAAATGTAGTTCGAAGGCTAGCTGGCTTGGCTTCAGGCTCCGTCTATAAGTTTATAAAAGAAACAAAGATAGGCTAACAAACAATCTAGTCGCTCCCCAGCGTAGTCGCCATTTTGTTACTGGGAATAGTGTCCACTCAGAGCTGTTATTCCCACTAAGACTGGTAGCTATCTTAGAAACAAACAAGTAAAGTATACTTTCACTTTCCTTTATGAAAATAGATAAGAGTGGAACAAAGGAGACCAACCTTAGTCTTGCGCTTGATTTCCTTGTTTGATTCCTCTCCTTCCTGATAGAGCTTTGACGCTTCTTCTCGTC
>APFE031077790.1:114677-149725 GCA_000404065.3 Pinus taeda | reverse complement strand
AGTATGGTCCAGTTTTGACCATTTCTAAGCAGTTTTTAGTGGAGAACTTCTGGGAGATGATGTAATCAGCTGACCTTGTTCCTTTAGGCAGTGAAGCAACACTTTTAGGGACTTAGGAGCGCTCAGTTTATGGACATTTATGACTGGTGTTGTAGTGCCCAAAAATTTCTATAACATTGGAGTGGAAAAAATCGCATTAAGACAGAATCTTTGAAGAGCCTTGCCCCCACACTCTCATAGGGAGCACCAGAGTGCTTGACGTAGGAAACATTGCCATCCGAGGAGGAAGAGGCAAAGAAAGATGGTTGATCGATAGTGAAAATTTTCCCTTTATGGGGAAAATGAATCAAGCATAACAAGGAGGAGGCCACGGCATGCATGGCATGAGTCCAACTTCGCCTGAGTAGAAGATTATAATTGAGATTGGCCTCAATGATTTCTACTTTGACCTGCACTGTCTTGCCTTCCAAGGTGATGGAAAGGTTAGGTAAGACACCTAAGGGTCTCGAATTGAACCCATCGAAAGCTTCCAAAGTGTTCGGAGACTGGTTCAGTGCAGGGGAACTAATAGCCTTCCAACATGCATTTGACATGATGCAGGTGGAAGCACCTTCATCGATGCCAGTTCGGTGGATTGTCTTCTCATTGATTATTACCTGAATAAGAAAGGAAATCTAATGAGGGAGTTGTGGAACATGGTTCTCCAGATCGAAACATATCAAATTAAAGTCAGTGGGATTGATGCCCCCGATAACTGGCAGCAAAGGTTTCTGCTGTGATGGGTAGCTTTGGAGTACCTCGAGTGCCAACATGGCTGACAATGCCTGAGCCAATTCCTCAACAATATTGTAGTGCTAAGTAGCTCAAGTGTTTGTATTATATGAGGATTTACGCAACACACCTTGAGAGGTTGGCCATGTAGTAGAATCAGGGTTAGGGTGCTCGATTTGTAGAGGGCCAGAACTCAGGGTAGAAGAAGCAGGTGCAACTTCTTTCTCTTCCCCAGCTGTCAGAGCTGGAGTTTGATAATCTTTTGATTGGGTAGCCACATTAATGGGTGTGCTCATCATGAACACTTGAGATCCAGAGGAAGCAGATCGGGTTTGGTCTACCATTTGGGTCCGCTGAGATGGAAATGGCTCTTTGAGGACAATAGGGGTCCCTTTGAGTAGGAAACTAACTTCAGATCATCGAGGAAAATCCTTAGTGTAGTGATCCTAATTGAAAATGAGGCAAGGATACTTAGGTTTCCGTTGTGAAGATTCGCCAATAGACAATTTGGGAGGACGTTGTTTCGGGGCATCAACTTTAGCTTTGCCTTTGCCTTTATTTTTCCCTTTCGAGGATTTGTCTGTTGCGGTGAACTAGATAGCATGGACCTCTAAGATTTTACCAGGGCCTGGCGGATTCGGAGATGAACTGTTAGGAGGAGCATTTGAGACCAACTTCTGTTTGGAAGAAGTTTTAGCAAGGGTATGGGATACTGAACCAATAACTCCATCAACAGGAGGAACAGTTGGTGACTTTGATGCTGTAGGATTAGAGGATGGGAGCGGAGCATTGGGTAACAACTTGTATAAAGTGCCAAACTGAGAGTAAACTAGATCCAAGTACTGGGCACGAGCAATGGCTTGCTCTTCAATGATGCAGCCACCCATAGTTATATCACGAGAAATTGGGGCTATAACTGATTTGATAAACTATTCAGTGAGCAACTAATCAACTATATTGAATTTGATTAGGTGACGTCTATGTCTCCATTCATGGATATGATCAGAGATGTGTCTTGCAGTGTCTTGCTTAAGTGATGTGAGTAAGTAGGTGCTAGTTTCATAGCGAACTGACAACTGAAAATGCGTGAGGAAAGCCATGGCTAATGAATTAAAGCCATGGAAAGTACATCGATGTAGCTCGATGTACCATTTTGCTACAACACTCAAGAGGGTTCGTTGGAAAAGACGAAGACGAATGGAGTCATCTACGTATGAGTTCAATGAGCACCACTGGTGATATGTCATCACACGGGCCTGAGGATCTTCTTTAGTTTTTCCATCAAACTTTGGGAAATCACTTGGTATCTTGGACGACACCAAAGGCCAGTACGGTGAATGAAGGATCAGATCATTCCTAAGGCGTGATACATCTAGCAAATCAAATGTAGCGAGGAAAGGTAATTGAGTGTTAAAATGCATGGGAGGTCGATAAGCAGGCCCATAAGGAGGAGCCCATCCATGATGGTAAGGGTTTGGCCCCACAGTGGGTGATTTTGGCCATATGGCATCTGAGGCTGCCCCCATTGTGGATTACCTTGACCATAGGGAGGATTTTGACCTTGAATACCTTGAAATTGTCCAAGCATTAGTTGATGATAGGAAACATATGGGTTAAAAGGTTGTTGAGCCTATTGACCTTGGACATACGGATATGGGACCTGTTGTCCTGGAACATAGGGCTAATGTTTCTGGGAAAACTAGTGTCTATTCAATCTACTAGTCCCACTAAGGTGTGTAGCTATCTTAGAAGCAAACAATCAAAGCAATTCGAGATTTCCTTTAAGTGTAATAAATAAGAGGGAAGAAAAGAGGACCAACCTGGATCTTCTGCTTGGATCCTTGCTTGATTTCTCTCTCCCTTGATAGAATTCGCCACTCCTCTCCTACTTGTCCTGATTTAAAGAGTACCTGTAGAGTCAAAGCAACAGAAAACCATCAAAGCATCTCTATCTAAAACATCATAAAAAATGCAGAATCAAAAACACATTGACCATACAATTGCATTCATAAACAATAAGATTCACAACCACATGATTATATGGAGGAAAAATCAAAGAACTTTATTAATAGTAGAAGAGAGGATTACAACCCAGCTGTCTGATCCAAAATCATCCTCCCAGCATAGAAGCCCTCTTCACCTCATGAAAAGCAAGATCACCCAACAATACAATGTCTCTCCTCACAGATAAACCAATAACACTTCCTTACAAATTACAAAATTCCAGCCTTTAGATCTCTCAGATGAGGGTTCCATTTATATATGTCTTCCAAGGGCGTGATTCAGCTTTGGGTTTTTGATTAGTGTCATTACACTGATAGTTCTTGGTTCCACTTGGAGATTTCATTGATCTCGTACTCATCCATGGGCGAATTCAGAGAGGCAAGTGTCATAGGAGAAGTTTCTGGAAGATTCCATGAGCTTCCACTTAGCAAACTATCTTTTCCATTTGTCTATTCACACTCATCGCACCCTACAAATGGCTCTTCTAGTGTGTATCGCACCTTGACCATGGAGCAGTTAGTATGGTCCGGGTTTGACCAATTCTGAGTGGTTTTTTAGGTGGAACTTCTGGGAAATGATGTAATCAGTTGACCATGATCCTTTAGGGTATGAAACAACACTTTTAAGGGTTAAAGAATCCTTGTTTATGGACATATTAGTTTGGGGTTGTAGTGCCCAAATATGTCTATAATAGTTGCCCCCTAAAGCATGAGGTTGTAAATCTTTTGATGTCAGGTGAAATGCTTTATCATGAGGATCCAAGGTATTTGGAAGGTGACGTGTATAAGGTACAATACAGTACATCATCATATTATTTTCATGAACTAGCTGAGGTAGGCATTCCCATGCTTAGCTTTATAAATTCATTTTCGTGTACATAGGACAGACAATCGTCCACTATTGCAGACTGGTGATTCTTTGAAAGAAGACTCATCTTCCCTGGCTTAGATGACTATCTGTGCAGCTTTTTTGTACAATTGATGTCTTTATTTTCTTGAATGTATCACAACCCAGATGGATGAAACTAGATCCAGGGTCTTCAATCTCGTTCAATCTTCACTCGATGTACAAGTCGATCCATGTGTTAAGATGTTCTAAAGTTGAACATGGAAAGACATTGCCTGATTACCAGCCAATAATGTATGCTGTTAACAGGTGCGAGAGGAATCACCGATAATGATAATGACCCTCAAGGTACTACAGTATAATTCACATGGTGTGATATATGATTTGATGTCAAACACCATGCAAAATCTTTTGGTCGAAGGCCATTGATGTAAACTTGTTGCCAGAAGTGAGAAACTTGCCATTGAGGCATGTCATCTTCAAAGTACTGAAAGGGTTGTTTCTAAGTAAAATTCTTGGATAATGAGCTGATGTCAAAAATAAGTGACTCATCGTAGGACGGCCTTAATGTGTCCCACATCTACGACACGAAACAGAACAAAAAGATCTTCTGGAGGTGAAAATTATTTGGTGATATAAGGTTCAGGAATGGCGGTCATGAAAAATGAAGGGTGGAGATATTGCAGTGGATGAGGCGTTTGCTGGATGGTGAATTATCTGAATGACTTCTCTTGAACATGTTGGTGACACTGAGATGGATTTGTAGCATTAACCCCAAAAGATGGATGGTACAGAGGACCAATGACCAATGAATGGAAAAACCCAACCCGACTCAATCATGGTGATGGAGTGAAAGTGTCATGTTCAAGAGCGACCTGCTACCAATAAAATTCTTCACTTTTTCTTCCCTTTTTCCCCAATCATTGATGACCAGTACCTCTTTATTTTTGTCAAGCTTGAGGAGGATAACATATTCTTTTTCTATAATTTTCCCTTCGAGAAAACCTGTCGCTATGTTTTAGTGAGCCTAGCGACAGTGAAACTCGTTCTTGTTTGGGCGGAGAAGTTTGTCCCTATAGTTTTGATGAGTTTAATGACAAAGATAAATCGGTCCTTTTCATGTTTACAGAATTTGAAAAGGGATGAAAAGGAAACTCCAACAATCCTTTTTCGTAGCATAATTCCTTAAGTCCGAAAAATTATAAAATAATACGAAAGGGATGACTTTTTGATCGCTTTAGTGAGCCGAAAAAGACAAGCGCTTGATCTTTTTGTTTGACAATCCCTCATGTCCAAAAATATTAAAATATATAGGAGGGATGGTGCTTCCCCTTACTTTAACGAGCTGGAAAGGCCAATAGCTCGACAATCCTTTTATATTTAACGAGTCTAAAAAGAGTTTAAAAGAGACTCATTTTTTTAGGAATGAGTGGTGTGTTTGGGTAGCAACTGGTTCTAGGTAAGTTTGGAACTTCTCAGAACATGGCAGTGTAAAGAGGGTGGCTGACAAAACCACTCATCGCAGCTGTTCCTGAAAAGGGTAAACAATCAAGTGGAAGTGTATGATCAGCCAAAAGAATGGAGGTGATGGTAAGAACACAACCAAGGCTCAAAAGGCTGATAGCAGGGCAATCACAGAGGTTATTTATCGAGGGTGGATTCATTTTTTAATGAGCTTGAAGGCGAAGAAACTAAGCTCAATGGCAGGTTTATTTTAATGAGCTTGAACCTTGCGGAAAGATTGCTCATCGACAGGTTTATTTTTTATCGAGCTTAAACCTTGTGGAAACATTGCTCATGCTAGTCATTTGAAGATGTCTCTTATTGGTAGGTTTATTTTTTAATGAGATTGAAATCTACTATAACATGTGCTCATTGCCTTTTTATGTTAAGCTAGAAACAACCAAACTACGAAGCTAACTACACTAAAGCTAAGGAACTACTGAGGTTAGGTAGGATGGTTTTGTCCTTTACCGAAGCAAAACTTTCCTTTGATCCATCTGGTATGCAGACGTATTGGATGAACTGCCTAACCTGAGAGGTTGAACTCAAAGCTAAAAAGCTAAAAATGCTAAAAAGCTAAAAAAATAAAATTGGTCGCTTTTCACTTGCATACAAAGGTTTGCATTTCCCAAGGTATTTAAGAAAACGAGAGTTTCTAGGTTACCATATGGAAGTCCCTGCAGTTAGGCAGGATTATTTTTGTTAGCAAACAAAAACTCTTCCTTGGCTTTGTCCATCGAAATAGACAAAGCTTCCAATCACATAACTTACAAGGAAATAGCTATTTCAGACCAATCACATAAGCTACAAGGAAATGGTTTCTCAGTCTAATCATATAACCTACAAGGAAATAGCTGTTTTAGACCAATCACACAACCTGCAAGGAAATGTTTTTTCAATCCAATCATATAACCTTCAAGGAAATATCTCTCTTCGTCAGGGTTTGCCTGTCAAAGCACACTAGGGTGCATGCCCCCTAAACTTCATTACATTCAACGAACTACTCACGGTAATTAGGTGGATTGAATGAAGGCTGAAGAGACATTGTTGATGCAAAGAGACCATTTAGGGATGATGGTTGATTTGTAGCTGTGTTTGAACCGGGAAATGAAAGCTAGTCGACAAATTGCACCAGTTTGCCTTCATGTGGTAAACACATCACTCGAAAGAGTGTGGAAACAATAGCTTCCATGCTATATATATAGTCACGTCCAAGGATTAGATTGCAATCTAGTGGCCCTTGGACTACCATCACGTTCAAGCAAACATTTTTCCTTTTCAAAGTTATCGGAAACTTTGGAAGAATCCCTAACAGTCGACTAGTTCCTTTGTTGAAGCCTGACAAATTTTGTGTTTCAGGTAGAAGCGATGGCAAACCAAGCGCTTTCCAAGCATTTTAGGAAAGGATACTCACTGAAGACCCTTCATCTATGATAGTGCCAGACATGACCATTTTGTAAACTTGCACTGTGATCTGGCATGGTACATTAGATGGTAGGCAGGGTCTTGCTAGTTGATTCCAATCAAAGAAAACAACTAGACTACTCGGAGGAGGTACCGGATAAACGACCAGATAAATATCATGAACTGGAGGGCTTTCCTCCTGTTGTAAAGGAATAGGTGGATTACCCCCAAGTTCACCAGACTCTGTATTGACAAAAAGAATTTCAATGGTGTTGTCACACGGAATGAGTCGATTTTGCGGACAAGATTGACCTCCCTAGTATCTAAAGATATCTAATGACAAGCAAGCCAATCAAAAACTATCTTTCTCTAAATATGCAATTAAACACAAAGGAAAACAAGTGTTTTAGGCCTACCTTGGATCCAATGCAAGTTTGTGGAAGCCTCGCTCCTTCGATCCAAATGAGCTTCCTTGAAGTGTAATTCTGCAAACACAAACAAGCAAAACAAATTAAATAGCACCTGAAAAGCCAATATCATAAAGCATATTCATCATAATGATCAAGGAGATTATGAAACAAACCACATAAGACAATTTGTTGAGAAAATGAATCTGATTGTATTAATTCAAATCAAAGAAGAACTTTAAACCTGTGCCTTGATGTTGTACAAGCTCCTCCCAGGGTCCAACAAGAAGTCTCCTCTACTTTGACAAGTTTCACTCACTTCCCAATGAAAGCAAAAGGTATGTGATCTCTCCTCTCAAGTTTAACTAGAAAGTCCCAATTCCATCAGCATTTACCCTCAAAATGTTCAGCTTCTAACCTCCCTAGCAACCAGCCCAATGCCTTAATTTATAGTGCAATGGAGGGAAGTTACTAGGTCCTCCTTCAAAGGGATAAAGCCCTCCTTCAAAGGGATAGCTCCTCTTATCAAGGGATTAACTCCTTTTCTTTTGGGATGCATGAACCACCTTGGAGAGAACAATCCACATCAAAATTCCTTCTAGAATCATCTAGAATTAACCCAAAGTGAGTTTTTTAGAATAAACTTGTGCCTTTTTTACTTTCACAGGGGTACGCACCCACCCCTTTACAGACAGAGTGTGCAGATACGCGGGTAACATGAACAAAGGGTGTGTGCCCATAGGTAAAAGTGAGAGAAAGTGAGGAACCAGAGCTTTATTAATTTTTAATGCCTTTCTCTCATTTTCAAAGCTTGACATGAAGAGATGAGGTCTGAGACTTGCTTAGGAGGATAGTATAAGTGATTGTAGACCCATACTGACTGCAAATAGTCATGGTGACGATATTTTTGTGTAACAGGTGTCATTCTCATTCTCTTTGGAAATTGTATCATCTGAAGGTGGTCCTTCTGAAGGCAATATTCGGTCAGCTGGCATCTCGACCTGTTGACTTTGGTTGGGTATGGACTCAGAAGGTTCACTTTTAATGATAGGCGTTTCGACTGAGAACTGAGTAATGTCAGTCGGGTTTTCAACTATCAATGGACTCAGTAAGAGTTTCTTGTATCCAGGCAGAAGCCACTGCGGTGAAGCAGGATGATTATACAAGATTCTCTTGGCCTCATATATAACGAATAACGGGGAAGGTGATGGTCTCCCTCACATAGTAGACATGGAGGTTTGACCTTTCTTTTATATCCAAGACTTTAATTTTCACTAGTTGACAGTGTGCTATCAATCTGATTGTCAGAGGTTGATGACACCGGATGGTGTGAACGGGGAGATCATTCTCTCAAGATCCATGGGATGTAAGGAAAATCTCTATGGAAATGGTTTTCTTTGCAAATTAGACAAGGATATTTAGGAGATTCAATGTGTGATTTTTCACCAGATGATTCATTGTTGCCCCCTTGCTTAACTGGATTCTTCTTCTTCTTCTCCTTCCCTTTCTTCTTCTTCTCAACTACTTGGTTTTTAGTATCACTAATTTCACCAAGCGAAGAGGAAGAAGGGGAGGGAGAAACAAGCGGAGTAGAAGGTGAAGGGACCTCTTCAGTATCATCTGGTTGCTGATTTGATTGCTGAGGAATCATGGTATTTTGAATGATAAAGGTTGATAATAGCCATACTGGCAGGCGAATTGTGATTCCCAGAAGGGACAATGTAGTGATATACAAAGCACCAACATCTTCCCAAGAAGAGAGAGGACTAGGATTCCCTCCAAGAGGGGTTCCTTGATTGGACTCCATTACCTCAACCTAATATCAACGAAGGAACAAGGATGTTATTTTAATTTAAATAAATTTTAAGACACTTTGACGCAACTTTGATTTTTCAATTTTTAAGAGTCGAGAAAAAACTAAAGATCACTCTAGTCGCCTTTGATTTTTAATGAGCCTGAAGTGACAAGTGCTCAGATGGACCTTTTCTTTTAAGGAGTCGAAAGGGAACGAAAGTGACTACTCTAGAAATATAGATAAAGGGATTACCAAACCAATCGCAAAACTGCAATATATACTTTGGTGGTAAATCAAAGAGAAATTAGCACGGACTTTACGTACGACAGTCAATCTTCCCGAATGCTGTGTTTAGTGCATTGTGATCGATAGGGCGGCAGACACGACTTCCTAAGGATAAAGGATATTAGCCTATTGTGGTCTCCCAATATATACTTGACGATACGAGGAGCACAAGTCCGTGCTGACACTTTTTGTATCAAAGAGGAGGAATCACCCAACCTTCGATGAAAACGATAGTTACTAGGTTTTACATCATCGGAACACATCTCTAACCTAGACTTCTAGATGTGTTTCATTAGGTTCCAAAGTGTTTTTATGTTCATTGAGATTTATTTTAGAGTTTATCTTGCTTAGAAGTTTGTCTTTCAAGGTTCACCACGTGATGTAGATGTAAAATTCCTACATATGCAATCTAAAATGATAAAAAATCATTTATTTTGTTTTAGCAGTGAAAATCCTAGCTACTAAGGAAATAAGAATACAATTCTTTCAACATAGAGAAAAGAGCACACACTAAATGCACTTTTCCTAAATCATCTTTCCCACGCGGTCTAAATGCAAATGCAAATGCATGTATTTGTTTTTCGTTTCCTTAATGTGAGAATGATCAAAAGGAAAACTAAGTACAGATTTGAACTATTTTCTTCAAAGCAACATTTCGACAATTTCTTTTCAAAACAAGAGGAAGGCTAAAACAACACTTTAAATTTCGAATGGAAAACTGCTTTAGACACTTCAAATATTAACAATTCAAATCAAATATGATGAAAAAAGTACAATCGACTATCTAGAAGAGGAAGACTTTATGACACTCTTCTTTTTTACTCAAAATTAAAGTTACAACATTTTTTGCATCAAAAACAACAGTTCGATTAAGCTACTTTCGACAAAGAAGGACTGTAAATGATTGAAAAATAGATAATAAAAAATTACAAATCCTTATCAATGGAGGATGAATAATGTAAAGGAAGGAGGCTTCAGTAATGAGATACTGATGATGAACAGTAAAACTACTGAATAGATATGAAAATAAGGAGAAAAAACCAAATCCCAAAGAGAGAAACAATATCACTCAACCATCGCACCTATCCTTAAGGGAAATAGGGATGCGTCTCACCTGCAACAAATGAGATGTGTGATGCATACAAGCTGCCAAGTTACAGACAGTGTGATGGAACACGGAGCGAAACTGAGTTTGGTTGTTTCTCAAAATTTGCAGCTAAGTTCAGTGATTTAGGCTGAGTTATGATGGATAGTAAAAACAAAGCATAGGGGTATGATCTTATGAGGTTATGAGATACCGCAAAAGGCACTTAGAATTTTTGTAAGTTAGATGTTCAGTTCATAAACCAACCCGGAGATTGAGTGAAGCAACATTCATCTACTTCACAATTGCATAGCAAAGGCGGTTCCAAGGCTAGTTGGCTAACTTCAGGCTCCGTCTGTAGTTTATAAAGCAAACAACAATAAAAAACAAACAAACTATTCGCTCCCCAGTGGAGTCACCATTTGTTTCCAGGAAAACTAGTGACTATTCGATATGCTAGTCCCACTAAGACGGGTAGCTATCTTAGAAACAAACAATCAAAGCAATTTGAGATTTCCTTTAAGTGTAATAGATAAGAGGGAAGAAAAGAGGACTAACATAGATCTTTCGCTTGGATCCTTGCTTGATTTCTCTCTCCCTTGATAGAATTCTCTACTCCTCTCCTACTTGTCCGACTTTAAAAGGTACCTGTAGAGTCAAAGAAATAGAAAACCATCAATGCATCTCTATCTAAAACATCATAAACAATGCAAAATCAAAAACACATTAACCATACAATTACATTCATAAACAATAAGATTTAGAAACACACAATTATATGGAGGAAAACTCAAAGAACTTTATTAATATTAGAAGAGAGGACTACAACCCAGCTGTCTGATCCACCATCATCCTCCCAGCATAGAAGCCCTCTTCACCTTATTATCGGGAAATCTAGTGTCTATGCAGAGCTGCTAGTCCCACTAAGTCAGGTAGCTATCTTAGAAACAAATAGATTAAAGTTACTTTCATTTTCCTTTATGAGAAGTAGATAGGAGAGGATCAAAGAATACCAACCTCGATCTTTCACTCAGTTCCTTGCTTGTTCCTTCTCCTCACCGACAGGTCTTTGCCGCTTCTCCCTTGACCACTCCGCTTCAAAGAGTACCTATAAAGTCAAAGCAGCATAATACCTTCAAAGTGCAGAGATCTACAATCATAAGCAATATGGGACCAGATATATATTGACCACACACATGCATATACTATCAGACATACAAGAATGTGGAGGAAAACTTGAATAGATTTATTGATGTAAAGATTAGAAGAGAGGATTACAACCCATTGATCTGACCCAAGGTCATCCTCCTAGCATGAAATCCCTTCTTCACCTCATGAAAAGCTTAGATCACCCAACACTATGATATTCCACCAGGAAACCAACAACAGTTCCTTATAAGATACAAAATTCCAGCCTTTGGATGTCTGGGATGAGGGATCCATATATAGATGATTGCAGGGAGGTGAGTCAGCTTATGGGATTTTGATTAGTGTCTTCTCAATAGTTCTTCATTCGACTTGGAGGTTGATGATCTCTTACTCATCCCTGGGCGAATTCAAAGAGGCAAGTGTCAGAGGAGAAGCTTCTGGAAGATTCCATGATCCTCCACCTCACAAACTGTCTCTGCCATTTGTCCATTCTCGCTCATCGTACCCTACAAAAGGGATTTCCAGTATGCATTGCACCTTTTACACTGGGTAGGTGAGATGCATCGCACCCTTAGCACTGAGCAACCTGTATGGTCATGTTTTGACCAGTTCTGAGCAGTTTCCTGTGGAGAACTTCTGGGAGATGATGTAATCAACTGAACTTGTTCATTTAGGGCATGAAACAACACTTATAGGGACTCAGAAGCCCTTGGTTTATGGACATATATGATTGGGTTGCAGTGCCCAAAAATGTCTATAACAGTTGCCCCCTAAAGCATGAGGTCGTTAATCTTTTGATGTCAGGTGAAATGCTTTATCATGAGGATCCGAGGTTTTTCAAACTAGAAGGTGACCTATAATAAGATACAATACAACAAATTATCTTCATAATATTTTTCATGATCTATCTGAGGTGGGCATTCCCATGCTCAGCTTTATAAATTCATTTTCATGTACATAGGACAGACAACCGTCTGTGTGGCAGACTGATGATTCTGATAGAGCCATCATCCTTTGGTTCGGATGATCATCTGTGCACCAATGATGTACATTTGATGTCTTTATTTTCCTGAATATATCACAGCCCAGATGAATGAAACTAGATCCGGGGTCTTCAAACTCGTCCAATCTTTGTCAAAAGTACAAGTCGATCCATGTGAAAAATGTTCTGGAGTCGAACATGGAAAGACATCGCCTGATTACCAGCCAATGATGTAAGCTGTTAACAGGCACGAGAGGAATCACTAATAATTATGATGACCCTGAAGGTACTACAGTACAATTCGCGTGATGCGAAAATGGGACTTAGCGTTGAACACCACAGAAAATCTCTCGGTCGAAGGCCATTGATGTAAAACTATCGCCAAAAGTGAGAAACTTTCCATTGAGGCATGCAAGCTTCAAAGTACTGAAGGGGTTGTTCCTAGGTCGACTTCTTCGATAATGAGCTGATGTCGACAAGAAGTGACCCATCATCGGAAGGCCTTAATGAATCCCACATCTACGACATGAAACGTAGCAAATGACTTTTGGAGGTGAAAATGATATGATGATACAAAGTTCAGGGTGGCGGTCATGAAAGAATGAATCTTGCAGCGGATGAGACACAAGATGGGTTGGTGAATTCTCTGATCGACTTCTCTTGAACATATCAGCGGCACTGAAATGGATTGGTAGCGTTAACCCCGAAGATGGATGGTATGGTGGACCAATGGTAATATGACTGGTGAACGGAATAACCCAACCCGACTCAATCATGGCGATGGAGTGAAAGTGTCATGTTCAAGAGCAACTCGCTACCAATAAAGTTTCTTCACAAGTTTTCTTCCCAATTTTTCCCCAGACATTGCTGACCAGTACCTCTTTATTTTTATCAAGCTTGAGGAGGATAACATATGCTTGTTTTATAATTTGCCCTTCGGGCAAACCCGTCGCTATGTTTTAACGAGCCTAGCAACAGTGAAACTTGTTCTTGTCTACGCAGACAAGTTTGTCGCTATTGGTTTTAATGAGTTTAATGACAAAGACAACTCAGTCCTTTTTCAATTTTAGAGAGTCTAAAAAAGGATGGAAGGGAAACTCCAGTGATCCTTTTTCGTCATGTAATCCCTGAAGTCCAAAAAAGTGTAAAATAATACGAAAGGGATGAATTTTCGATAGTTTTAACGAGCCGAACAAGACAAGCACTCAATATTTTTGTGTAATAATCCCTCAGTTCCAAAAAGATTAAAATCTAGAGGAGGGATAGCACTCCTAGTATCTTTAATGATCTGGAGAGGCCAACTGCTCGACAATATTTTCATATTTTACGAGTCAGACGAAAAGAGATTAAAGGAGACTCGCTTTTTGAGGGACGAGTGATAGTTTCGGGTAGCAGCTGATTCCAGGTAAAATTTGGAATTTTCTAATCATGGCAGTCTCATAAGGATGGATAACAGAATCACTCTTCATAGCTATTCCTCAAAAAGGGTAAACAATTAAATGGAGCTAAATGATCGGCTATAACAAAGTGGAGGTGATGGTAAGAACATGACCAGGGCTCAAAACGCTAATGATAATGCATTCGCAATGGTTATTTACCAGAGGTTGGTTCATTTTTTAATGAGATTAAACTTTGGGGGGGAACGTTTGCTCATTGCTTAGGTTTAATTTTTAATGAGCTTGAACTTCACATATAAACTGCTCGTGATAATGGTCATTAATTATTTGATTCACCGTTAACACTTTGTTCCTTCAACAGTCGTACTACCTGTTCAATTACTTCATCAAACCGATTAGAAATGAAAATACATGCTTGAAAAGTGAGTTAACACACTAATACTTTACTTGAACTATGTGAAAAGTAATTTAAAAGTGGTTTTTACCCCTCATTTTACCATTTCATTTGAACTTGGGTTTGTTGGAGCTCTGGAGGTATTTCCCCCCCTCATTTTCACTAGCTGATTCGAGGAGATTTTGTGGACGATTCTTGGCATCGTCTGGACCAGGTAGGAGCTAAACCTGTGCTTTTCAGTTGCATCCTATTTTTTTTGAATTCTGAGCAGGTTTCCCTATTCTGCTGAGCCCCTGGGGTTTGAATAATTCGCCCTGGCCCCATTGCACTATTTCTAGGTCGAAAGGTGCGATGCATCCTGGACTGCCCACTAGCCAGTCAGTATGCATCGCTCCCAGTACACAGCTGGGGTACAATGGGCGCAAAGAGGGAAATTTATGCACTGTTTTTCATGGGATTTTTTTTCCCTGTTTTTTGCCAAATCAGGATCCTAACTCTTCCCTTGTTTGTTTTCAAAGATTCATCGGAACAAAATGGTTATTACATGGCGAGAACAAGAACATGAAGAAGAGGACATGGTTGCTTTACATGATCTGGGTACAGTAACTGCATTGTGAAACTGTGGCCTGCTCAAGTTCTTCTACATCTCTAGCATGAGGCAACAAATCAACTTGTTGCAATATTTCCTCAATGCATGGGATCCTACCAACCAGGTGTTCCAGATCAGAGGCAAATCCATTCCCTTGACTATCGTGGACATCTATTTTTTGACCGGTTTATCGAGGCGTTGTGCCCCTCTCTCATTATCAGGTGTCGCCTATGGGGGCGAATATGTGAGGGATTATATTCACCAATACTGTAGAGAAGGATCTCAGCCGAGCAGGGACGACAAGATCAACATCCGAGATCTCACTGACAGGTCATTGAGGACTATCTTGTTCACTTTTGCTAGACTGGCTGGTAATGCGGTCCTTCACGTGGCTAACAGATCCTATATGCAGTACGCCTTGGAATGCCTTGAACCAAAGGTGTTCAACTGGTGTGACGCAATACTTCCTGTGTTGAAAGAACAGCTCACCAAGGTGAAAAATGGACAATCTAAGAACTTTGGCTATGGTTCCATTTTGACTGCTTTCACCTTAGAGAAGATCCCACTGATGCAGCCACAGTACATCTCACTTGGTTTGTCGCTGCCGACTGAGCCACGGATGCAGAGATGGGTCGACCTTATGGCCCGACATGCTGGTCAGCCACATGTTTCTTTCTTTGATGCCTTCTTTGAGTGGTTTGACCGTCAGGAGATGGTTTATGCCGAGTGTCCATATGCTGGTATGGATTTCCGGGGTGACCCAAATTTAGTGCTGCCAACTAGTGAGCAGTGGTGTGTTATAGGTAAAACCTCTGACCACATCCCTGTTTATTGTTTTTATAATGTTCCTATTCTTTCTTTCACCAAGGCTAATCAAAACTCATGTGCTCATGCAGATGTCGGAACGATGTGACCAGCAGTGCGCTTGAGAGCAACAGCTGCCATTCCAGCAGGAGAAGTCGTAGGGAGGGCTATCCTTCGTGACCTGGACGTGGCACTCTTGCAGCATTGCAAGAATAGATCAAAGGCCTCACGCTTGGTATCCCGGATGTGAGGACTGACGAGCTGCCTCTGATATTGCAGTGACATACTACTGGGGTGCCATGTCGATGGACTAGGCTTTTACGCATGATTGCACAGGCGGTGACCTGTTATCACTAGCACCATTAGGCTACGGTGCCCCCTAGTATTTTGAGTTTTTGGGTCATTTGACCGATTTTGTCTTGGATACAGAACACTATGTGTAAACCATAAACAGTTATATATATTTTTGATTTTCAGAGCTTCATTTTGGTTAAGTTATTGATCCTAATGCAAATATTGATGACATGTTTTTTTTTTTTATAAATGTCACAGATGCCTATCTAACACATCATTTGCCAATGAGTTTTTTAATGTGTTTAAGTTTTTGGAAATATGTTTATATTGGATGGAATCGAACTGTCTTTCCAAAATCTTGACCCTTAGGACCATTCAATAGATAGCTGGATTTTGTACAAAATAGATACCGGTGAGCTATAGAATGATGAGTTGTGAGTCTAGCCTGACAACAAGTCGGCGTATGCCATGTGTGATGGCATCAGAGAGGATCTCTATCAATGGGCTGTATTCAGCGATGTTGTTCGTTGATTGGCCAATACATACCCCCCTGAAACTCACTAACTCGCTGCTTGGATCAAAGATGGCCCAGGCTGCAGAAGATAGGTTCTGCGTACTACGGCTTGCTCCGTCGGCATATCCAACAAATGGTTCCAATGGGCTCGACATCTATAACAAATGTAAAAGTAGATTACCTAACCAAAATGATTGCTCTTAACGAAAACAAAAATGTAACAATAGCATAGGGGTTACTATACTGAGCTAAGCATAGTAACGCTTAAGGTACAACCCATTGCGAGGTTGCGCCAACGGAATCCCATCATAGTCCACTAGCTCGTAGGCTCCTTTCGCTAATAGTTTTTTAACAATATAGGGGCCCATCCATAAAGAATTGAACTTACCTACTCCTAGCTTATCGGATTTTTGGTCATATAGCAAGACCAGGTCACCTTCTGAGAAGACACGGGGTTTGACATTCTTGTCAAACTGCGACTTGACTCATTTCTTATGAGCTTTGTTAGCCAAGGCGAAATCATGACAGGTTTCATCCAGTTGGATTAATTCCAAGAAACGAGCCTCCTCTTCTGAAGTTCCGGGGAGAAGGTCGACTGCGAGCTTGAGGGATGAGATTTCACACTGAACTGGTAAGATTTCCTCTAGGCCATACACCAGTTGAAAGGGTGTAAACCCGGTTGCATTCCTTACCGATGTCTGGTATGCCCATAAGGCTGAGTACAGGATCAGGTGCCAACTCCGTTTATGGACTCCAATCATCCTTTCCAACATGCGTTTCAGGAATTTGTTGATTGCCTCAACTTGTCCGTTAGCTTATGGATAATAATGAGTAGAGCTGTTGTGGGATAGTCCTAGTTTAGCAGCCAACTCAACCATCATGTGATTGTGAAAATGTGATCCATGATCTGTGACTATAGCCTGTGGAACACCGAACCTGGAGACTACATGATTGAAAAAGAAAAGAGTAGCCATTTCTTAAAATAGTCAACTGCGACTATGATATACCCATGCCCCCCGACCGAGGTGGGGTTACAAGTCATGAAATCTATGCCCCATTTGGTGAATGGTCCAACCTCAACTACTGGTTGCAGAGGTGCGAGTGGGATTCTGGTTTTGCAGTGGATGATCTGACAAGCATGGTGACCTCTGACTGCAATTATGCAATCTTTGAACATTGTTGGATAGAAGTATCCTGCTCGTAAATTTTTTTGTGCTGTAGCAGAGCCAGATTGATGCCCTCCACATGTGCCTGAATGACAATCATTCAGGACTTTTTCGGCCTCCTCATGGGTGAGGCACCTCCACAGAACTGTATCGATACCACGGAAGTAAAGTGTATCACCGACGATCATGTAGTTTTTTGCTTGGTATCGAGTACGACGTTGCTCAGAACGGGAGGTATTAGACCTATATGTTTGGGTCTAGAGATAGATTATTATATCTCCATACCACGGATCGCTTGAAGATATCAGAAACAAAGATTCATCCACGATTGTAGCATTGGATGTTGAATTGTTGGACGACGATGGGAGATCGCATAGTAACTCCACGAAAACCAGAGCTTTCTTTGATTTGGATTTTAAGAATTCCATATCAAACTCTTGCAAAATTGCTATCCATTTAGAATATTTCCCCCCCCATTAACTGTCGCGACAAGATATACGTCATGGGGTTGCAATCTGACAAAATGGTAGTTTTTTGAAAGAGGATATAATGTCGAAATCTTTGTATCGCTTGAACAACTGCGAGAGCCAGCTTTTCAACATAGGAGTACTTAGTTTCTGTATCATTTAAGTTTTGACTTAAATAATAGATAGGATGTTCAATTCCATTGTCTTTTTGAACTAAAACCATTGCTATGGTCATAGTTGCTACAACCAGATACAGGTTAAAGTCCTTTTGATAATCAGGAGCATACATTAATGATGCTTTTATTAGGGATTCCTTTAAAGCATCAAAGGAAGCTTGCGCGACCTAATCCCATATGAAGGGTACTTATTTTTTCAACAGACAAGTATAACCTTTAGCAAGTTCGGCATAATTTGGAATGAACCTCCTCAGAACGTTTGCTTTCCCTTGGAGTTTTTGAATCTAAAGCAAATTTGCAGGCGAAGGCAGATCGATGATTGCCTGAACCTTACAGGGGTCGAGACGAATCCCGTATTTTGAGACCACAAAGCCAAGTAAATGACCAGAACCGACACAAAACACACATTTGTGTGGACTGAGTCGTATCTTGTAGTGTCGGTAACATAGAAATATCGCTCTTAAATGCTGCGGATGATAGGTCCGCTTTCGTGAGTAAGCCGGGAGATTGTCAAGGTATGGTTGAACAATGTTCTTGATGTCATGGAAGGCATAATTCATTGCCCTCTGAAAGGTTGCCCCTGCATTCTTTAAACTAAAAGGTAGTTTGCGATAAGCGAATGTGCCCCACGGACCAATGAATGCAGTCTTTTACTGGTCCTGTGGGCGGATATTTATTTGATTATACCCAGAACATCCATCCATAAATGAAAAGACTTCACATCCAGCGCATTCATCAATTATCTGGCCAATGAAGGGTGTAGGGTAGTTGTCCTTCGGACAAGCTTGGTTTATATCCCTATAATCGACGCACACTTTAATCGTTCCTTGCTTTTTCATTACAGGAGCAATGTTTGATACCCAATCTGTTAGAGGAACGGGGTATATGAAACCAGCATGGAGAAGTTTTTCAACTTCTACCTTGATGGCAGCTACTTTCTTGGGGTGCACCTGCCGGAGCTGTTGTCGTATTGGTTTGACATCTGGATACATCTTAATTTCATGTTCAACAATGCTCGAGTCAATGCCTGGCATTTCGTCATATGACCAAGAAAAGACATCTCTAAACTCGCGAAAGAGAGCGTTATATATTTCCAGTTCTAAAGGAAAACAAGGTTTGGCGACATGAATATTCTCTACAACAGCTGGTTTAGTCGAGATATTTATGGCGATTGTCTCTTCAATATTTGACAGGTTTCTCTTGGAATCCACCATATTTACAGTATTTGATAGGAAATCAAATATTGAAGGATGATCAAGTTCACTGGAACAATCTTCTTTATAGTCTGGAAGATGGGAACGATGGTGGTAATCTTCCCACGGTGCCCCGTCAATCATCACTGACTGAACAATTCCTTAGTCTGTAGAGTGTACATGTGACCAAGGATCTGAAGGGGCACCATATTCCTTAGACCTATCTATCCAAACACTTGATGAGCATTCATTTGGGTTTGCCTTCCATGCTGAAAACATTGATTGCTACAATATCTCTATTGGGCTTGGAGGCAGAACCTGGCGATGATCCATGCTAATATCAGAATCCGGTATCTTTCGGATGGAAGGCACCATATTGTAGGTTCCCACTGTGGCCACTTCCACCAGATTGTTTGGAGGCAATAGGGCAAAGGTCCCCATCATTGTAGGGTCTTTTAGTAGGCCTACACCGATATCTTGAAGCAAATGAGGGCTTCCGTGGATCATCAGAATGCTTCTCGTAACATGCAAACTATTGGGGATAAAGGTTTGTTGGTTGACGATCATAATTCCTCCTTGGAAAGGAAATGCAATCTTTCTGAAGTATGTCGACACAACAGTGGCCAAAGCATATATCCATGGCATTCTGAGTAGGATAGTGTAATCAAGGTTTCTGTCGATAACTTCAACATCAATCTCTACTATTTTTCCCCCCAGTTCTACTTGCAAGTTACTTAGTATCCTGTATGGGGTATACGTTCATCCATCACATGCTTTTAACATTGTCGATGATCATGACAAGGGTGGAGAGCCTAAAGTTTTCCAACAACTCATAGACATAATACATGTAGATGCCCCCTCATCATTAATTGTTTGATGAACAATTTTTTTGAGGGCTTTCACTTGAATAAGGAAAGCGAGTTGAGCCGGTAACTGAGGGTCATATCCGTTATGGTTAAAGGCCACAACATTGGAATCCGTTGGGTCAATCCCACCTATTGCTAATAATAAAGCCTGCTTCTGGCAAGGGCAATTTTGCAGTACCTCAAGTGTCGACATAGCCGACGGCGATTGGGCCAGGTCCTCTACTATGTTATAATTTTCTGCTACTCTAGCAGGAGGATTAAATGTAAATTTGTGTATTACTCCCTTTGGTAGCTTTATCGTTAGTTCAGGAATGATGGGTGGCACAACTTTGGTTGAAGTTGTTGTCGAACTACTAGGTTGATTGGTAGCCTTGTTGTTCGACAATTGTGGATCCCCGTAATCTTTATTCCTTGTCGATATCAAAGCATCATTTTTCTTCTTTGAAATAGACAACATAAGCACTTGGGACGGGGAAGCATTATCACTAGCAACCAGATTAGTTCCTAGGATTGGAAACGGGTCAGTCAATACCACCAAGGTTTTTCTACCCTTAAAGAGTTTCTTAACTTCAGCTTGATGTGGACATTCTCTTGTCCAATGATCCTCATCACATATTTGACATCCCGAAGGGGGTTTCCTTTGCCCAGAAGGGTTTGCGGAAGACTTTCCAAGAGATGAATCTTCCTATTTATTCTTCTTCCCCTTTTCCTTCTTCTTGCCTCCTGGTTGCTTCGGTTCTTTGCTTTTGTTGGTCGACACAACATTTACCTCCAAGGTGAGAAGTTCTTCATTTTCATTTTGAATAGAAACCATGCGAGCTTTCTTTGATGTAGCCTTTATGGTTTTCGTGCTAGTCGTACCTATCACACCATCACCGGCATGAGAGTCCTTGTTTGATTTAGGAGGAGGAGGAACAGAAAATTATGGTCTAGGAGCATCAAGGATTTTGTCATAGAGCATGCCAGACTGAGTATAGATCAGGTCTAGATATTGTGCATGAGTAATGACTTGCTCTTCAGTGACGACTCCTCCCTTTGCCACATCTTCTGTGATAGAAGGTAATAATGACTTAATAAACCATTCAGCCAACAGCTAATCGGGAACATATGTTTTTACCATTCTACGACGACGTCTCCACTCATGAATATGATCAGATATGTGAGTGGTCGTCATTTTTTTGAAATTGGTAAGAAGCTCTATTCCTATTTCGTACCTTATGGGTAGCTGAAAATGGGTTAAAAAGGTTGTGGCTAGGGTACTGAAGTTATCGAATGAAGCTCTAGGCAATTTGATATACCATTTTGCTACCGGACCAGTTAACATTCACTGAAAAAGGCGAAGCCTAATTGAATCATCATTTAGAGTGTTATATGAACACCATAGATGAAAGGTCATCACATGTTTCGACGGGTCTTCACCCAGATTTCCATTAAATTAAGGAATAACTAATGGAAGTTTATGTGGAATCGTCAGCCACCAAAGGGCGTAAGAAATTGGATCGTTTGTCAGCTGATTCAGATCTGGTAACTCTAAAGTTGCCACAAAGGGCAACTGTTGATTCAGGTTTGGTGAAGCATACCCAGGATAAGATGGGATCGCCTGAGCAGTTGGTCTTTGCATACTAGCATAGTGCATTTGATGTTGATAACTTTGGTAAGGTTGATGGGCATAACCATTATGAAATGGTTGATGTTGACCATTTTGAATATATGGCTGCCCATTACTTGCAAAGATTTGGTGCTCAGATCCTTGGTAAACTTGTTGGAATTATGGTTGTTGATATTGCACCAGCCATGGTTGCGACACCATTTGTTGTTGTCCAATACTGGCTGTTTGACTAAGATGAGGGGTGATGGTACTCATTTGAGCCTGGGTCACTCTAGTTAAGGAGCCACTAATCGATGATTGTGGTGGCATCGTAGAGACAAGAGGTTGTTGTATTGCGACCTGAGAAACTTGAGGTTGGCATACGAGAGGCAACGCTTGTACTTGCGACACTGTCACAATAGCCGGTGTAGTGGGGATCTTTGACATAGGCATACTTTGTTGCATTGAGTATACAACTCTTGGTTGATGAGGCTGTATTGGCACCCAACCATTGGATGTAATTCCAGCATAACCCCAATTTTGTTGCGAACCCCCATATGGTTGTTCTCCCGGAGGAAACAATGAAAGGGCGTACTGCCACCCATACGGTGACAACCCAGTGCTCAAAAGGATCATTTGCCTTTGGGGACCGGACTGCCCAAATTGATGTTGTTGCAAAGGAACAATTTGTTGAGATTCGACATAAGAGATTCCAGATATTAATCCGGACGAACAAACGGGAACAGACCATACTGTAGAAACAGTCCCCAGATGGACTCCATCTAGCGGTTGAGAGCTACACCGGCGAACATCGTTGGAGTAGAAGAAGGAGGCTTCGCCACTGCTGTGTCAGATGATAGAGTCCTGGATGTCGACAGTTGTTCAGACATAGCTAGTCTATCCAAAAGACTTCCTAGCGACTCTACAGGAACTTGCGATTCTACAGGAACTTGCGATGAAGAGAGATCAACTTCTGTCGAAGAAGGATATAGGGTGATCCCAGCTCCAAAATGCAATGGAGTACTTAATAGAGGATCCTCCACAATCTCTTCTATAGAAACCAAACTAGGTGGAAGAGGTAAGACCATCAGGTCCATAATATATTTCTGGTGTCAAAGAAGGTATAAATTCGACAGCAACAGATGTTAGAGGGACAACACCTTCCGAATCAGCTGTAGATGAGGCTGGTCCAGGAATAGAAGTGTTTATCGCTACACTATTATCAGTTCTAATGTACTCTTGTGGCTGTGGAACGTTTTTTGTAGAGGCAAGAATACCAGAAATGTTTGGAGTAACTAGAGTCCCCGAGGATGTTGGAACAGAAGTTCCAATGAAACCAGGGGACTTTGACCCGTTCAAACGAGTTCGCTTCGTTTGGAGTGGTTTCATTTATGGAGTCAAAGACGGTTGACTCGTCAATCTCCTCGAATAATGGGGTTTCGATTGACTCTTTTCCATGATTGCGGATTACTTGATCAACTCAAAATAAGGGGAAAATTTTATTCCGAATTTAAATGAATTTTAGACGCTTTGACACAACTTGTTTTTTCAATTTTTAAGAGTCGAGAAAAAACAAAAGATTACTCTAGTCACCTTCGATTTTTAATGAGCCTGAAGTGACAAGTGCTCAGATGGCCTTTTCCTTTAAGGAGTCTGAAAAGTAACGAAAGAGACTACTCTGGAAATGTAGACAGAGGGATTACCAAACGAATTGCAAAACTAAAATACTTTTTACGGTACAACAGTCAATCTTCCCGAATGCTGTGTTCAGTGCATTACGATCGATAGGGCGGCAGACACGGTTTCCTAAGGATAAAGGATATAGCCTATTGTGGTCTCCCAATATATACTCGATGGTACGTGGGAGCACAAGTTCGTACTGGAACTTGTCATCTCAAGGAGGAGGAATCACCCAACCTACGATGAAAGTGATATTTACCAGGCTTTATGACGCCGTAATACATCTCTAGCCTAGACTTCTAGATGTTGTGCGTTAGGTTCGAAAGCGTTTTTATGTTCATTGAATTTATTTTACAGTTGATCTTTCTTAAGAAGTTTTCCTTTTAGGTTCACCGCGTGATGTAGATATACAATTCCTAAAATGCAATCTAAGATGATAACAATCGTTTGATCTTCTTTTTGCAATGAAAATCCTAGCTAATAAGGAAAGAGAAATGAGATTCTTTTCAACATAGAGCAGAGAGCACACAGTAGATGCACTGTCCTAAATCAAAAAGTAGTCTAAATGCAAATGCACATGCATGTATTTGTTTTCAGCCTTCTTAATGTGTGAATGCCAAGAAGAACGTTAAGTACAAATCTGAATTATCTTTTCAAAGCGACAGTACTAACAATTTTTCTTCAAAATAAGAAAGGAAAATAATGACGACACTTTGCGATTTTGAGTTGAGAACTACTTTCGACACTTGAAAAACCACTAATTCAAATCAAATACAAGAGTAACTGTATAATTGACCATCCAGAAAAATGGGATTCTTTTCTTTGACTGAAAACGACACTTGCGACACTTCCAAATCAAACGACGACAGTTTGATTATGCTACTTTTTTGTAAAAGAGAACTATAAATGGCGCACAATACATAAAAACATTCACAATCCTTTGTACTATGGAGGTAGAATCATGCAAAGGAAGGGATTTTCCATAGTGGTATACTGATCACAGACAACAAAACTCCTGAATAAAGCTGAAGAGAGTGAACAAGGAGACCAAAATATGGAGGCAGAAGAGGTCTTGTCTGATCAACCCACCTGCAACACAGGGAAAGTGTGATGCAGCACACCTACTGCACACGGGAGGTGTGATGCATCCAGATTCCCAAGAGCAGAAAGTGTGATGGTCCAGAGACAAGACTTCAACTTGGTTCTTAGTCACAGTTTGCAGCTTAGTTCAGGGATTTAGGCCAAGCTAATGATAGTCAGTAAATAGAAATCACAGGGGCTGATCTAATGAGGTTACTAGAGCCACCACTAGGGCAATTAGGATGTCTGCAAATAAATTGTTCAGGTTATAAACAAAACTCAGAGATAGATTGAAGCAGCATTGATCTACTTTGCACTTGCATAGAAAATGCATTTCGAAGGCTAGATGGCTTGACTTCAGACTCCATATGTAAGTTTATAAAACAAACAAATACAGACAAGCAAACAATCTATTCGTTCCCCAGTGGAGTCGCCATTTTGTTATCAGGAAATCTAGTGTCTATGCAGCGCTGCTAGTCCCACTAAGATGGGTAGCTATCTTAGGAACAAACAGATTAAAGTTACTTTCGTTTTCCTTTATGAGAAGTAGATAGGAAAAGATCAAAGAATACCAACCTTGATCTTTCGCTCGGTTCCTTGCTTGTTCCTTCTCCTCACTGACAGGTCTTTGCCGCTTTTCCCTTAACCACTCTGCTTCAAAGAGTACCTCTAAAGTCAAAGTAGCATAATACCTTCAAAGTGCAGAGATCTACAATTATAAGAAATATAGGACCAGATATATATTGACCACACAAATGCATATACTATCAGACATACAAGAATGTGGAGGAAAACTTGAATAGCTTTATTGATGTAAAGATTAGAAGAGAGGATTACAACCCATTGGTCTAACCCAGCGTCATCCTCACAGCATGAAAACCCTTCTTCACCTCATGAAAAGCTTAGATCACCCAACACTATGATATTCCACTATGAAACCAACAACAGTTCCTTATAAGATACAAAATTCCAGCCTATGGATCTCTGGGATGAGGGATCCATATATAGATGATTGCAGGGAGGTGAGTCAGCTTCTGGGATTTTGATTAGTGTCTTCTCTCTAATAGTTCTTGATTCCACTTGGAGGTTGATAATCTCTTACTCATCCCTGGGCGAATTCAGAGAGGCAAGTGTTATAGGAGAAGTTTCTGGAAGATTCCATGATCCTCCACCTCGCAAACTATCTCTGCCATTTGTCCATTCTCTCCCATCGCCCCTACAAAAGAACTTTCCAGTATGCATCGCACCTTTTACACTAGGCAGGTGAGATGCATTGCACCCTTAACACTGAGCAACCCGTATGGTCCAGTTTTGACCAGTTCTGAGCAGTTTCCTGTGGAGAACTTCTGGGAGATGATGTAATCAGCTGACCTTGTTCCTTTAGGGCATGAAACAACACTTTTAGGGACTTAGAAGCCCTTGGTTTATGGAAATATATGATTGGGGTTTCAGTTCCCAAAAATGTCTATAACACACCTCATGAAAAGAAAGATCACCCAACAATACAATGTCTCTCCTCACAGATAAACCAACAACACTTCCTTACAAATTAGAAAATTCCAACCTCTAGATCTCTCAGATGAGGGATCCATTTATATATGTCTTGCAAGGGTGTGAGTCAGCTCTAGGTTTTTGATTAGTGTCATTCCATTGATAGTTCTTGGTTCCACTTGGAGATTTCATTGATCTCTTACTCATCCCTAGGCGAATTCAGAGAGGCAAGTGTCACAGGAGAAGTTTTTTGAAGATTCCATGAGCTTCCACTTAGCAAATTGTCTCTACCATTTGTATATTCTCACTCATCGCACCCTAAGGAAGGCTCTTTCAGTATGCATCACACCTGGCAAGTGTAGCAGCTAGTATGCATCGCACCTTGACCATGGAGCAGTCAGTATGGTCCAGTTTTGGCTTGTTTTGAGTGGTTTTTCAGGTGGAACTTCTGGGAAATGATGTAATCAGTTGACCATGATCCTTTAGGGTATGAAACAACACTTTTATGGGTTAAAGATCCCTTGGTTTATGGACATATGAGTTTGGGTTTGGAGTGCCCAAGTATGTCTATAACAACTGATGGGCCTTTTGTCACTGAACAAGAGGGTTTTCAACCTAGAGTCCTTGGGAATAAGGTTGATACACTTGTTTCCCTTGGATGTAGGGGTTTTGTACCTGGTGCCCTTGGCTAGTAGGATTCTGAACTTGTTGACCTAAGACAAGAGGATTTTGGGCTTGCTGCTGCAAGACTTGACCTTGACCCTACCCCTATAAGGGTTGACCTTGTTGATATGTATACAAGGGTTGCTGTTGCCCTAGTTGGTTTTGTTGTTGCAAGGGTTGACCTTATGGTCGCAAAATTTGTCCCTGGGGTTGTATAGGTTGGCCCTACGAGGGTATGGGTTGAGAGGTGTGTGGAGAATATTGCATTTGTTGCTGCACGGCTTGTTGCAACTACTATAAGGATTGACCTTACGGTTGTTGTAGGTGACATTCCTGTGGGATAATTTTCCCTTGCTATTGCGCGGAGAGCCCTTGCCGCAACGAAGGTTTCCCTTGCAGTAACAAAGGCTGCCCTGGTTGTTGTAAAGGTTGTCCTTGCTGTTGTAAGGGTACTTGAACAGTGCCCGGGAAATTACAGAACTAAATCTAGCCGTAGCCATGCTGGATGTACTACCCAGATTGGAGGGTGTAAGGTTGATTAACCAATCCTTGAGAACCATATCAAACGTAAGGATTTTGGTATTGGAATTGAGCCCCATAGGGCTGCTGATACTGAACATTGCTCAATCCAGACGGACCAATGGGATTATGAACCTATTATTACTGGACATTGCTTGTTCTAGTAGGGCCCGCAGGGTTATAAATAATACTAGAATAGGTTTGGTTTATACCAAGCATGTGAGCTTGTGAGCTGCTCACATTAGTGGCACCTGACACCATAGAGACATTTTGGTTCTGCCCCCCAGGTGGTGGCACAATCTAGCTGCTGACTAATGGGACAGAAGAACTGAGAGAGACAATATTTTAAATTGCCAGTTGTGATTGATGTGTAACTGGGATTGATGATACAAGAGTATTCAGAATGGTGGGTTGCACCGGGATTGAAGTAATAGACTGTTAGGAAGTCATGTTCATGACAAACAGACCTAACATAGGCCTGACGCTTGACACCCATAAAGTATTATGGTAGAGTGATGAGGTAGTAGGTGTGCCTGAAACTAAGTTCCCCAAAGACACATAGTTGGGTGGAAAGCTAGCGAGAATACCTTCCGAATAAAGGAAACCCTCAAGATAAAATTGCAATTGTAATTCTTCCCCCTCAATAGTGTGTGGAGTAGAAACTTCAGACTCATCCAAAGATGTGACTGGAGCATCACCTTCGGGTTCCATGTTTGAAAACAAACGACGACGAATGGTTGAATGTGTATTGGGGGAGGAACACCTGGCTGGTCATACGGACTGTAAGGACGCTGCGGTGATATCTAAACAACATCAAACATAGGGTTTGGAGGATAGATAACCAGTCTAAGCTAACTGCCAATGGTTGATAAGTTCTCTGGAGTTCGAACGAGATTGTCTGGTGATTCTGGGCCAAGATCAATAGATGACCCTGAATCAAAAGTAGGCGGAGGATGAGATGACAATGGTTGAAGAGTCAAAATAATTATGAGTTCAACATTTTGGTCCACAAGTGACTCTAATAACTTAGGAAATGACTGCTCAGACAATCTTTCAGATGGAGGAGAGGAAGAGGAATTGGGTGAACCAGATGGTTTAGCCACGATGACCTTGTCTTAGTCAACAGAAAAAATAACTTCAAGGCTTTAAAATATCCTTTTAAGGGAACTCATGATTTGGTAAAAAAGACTAACGAGATGTTTTGGATTGTAGGAAATCAATTATTAAGATGCATAAAAGACTGATGTTCTTTCATTTTTTAAGAGTCGAGAACGAAACAAAGATGACTCTCTCGCATTGGATGGGAAAGGAGCTTGACAGGACAAGTGCTCGAATGATCTTTTAAGTTTAATGAGTCAAAAAGATCAAATGAATACTCTCGATGATCTAGGTAAATAGGATTACTAGGCAACCATGAATTGTATAATACCTCCTTGCGAACCAAGAAGTATGAGTAGGCAATCTCCCCTAATGTTGTGTTCAGTGTATCACATTCGCAAGGTGGCCGACTCAGCTTCCTAAGAATAAAAGGATTGCAGCCTAGTGGGGTCTCTCGTTATATAGTGGATAGTATGGGGAGCACAAATCCGTGCTAGCACTATCAAATTCCAAAGCTAATGACAGGTACTAGGTTTAAAGACGCCAGAACACGTCTCTAGCGTATACCTTCTAGATATGATCGTTAATGTCAAATACACCTTAGGTTAATTGAATTCATTTTAGAGTTGATCTTGAGTTAAGTTTCAATTTTTAGGTCTTAGTGATGCTACTCGAAAAAACCTAAAATGAAACTAAATGGGACAAGACCCTTTCAATTTTATGAAATGCCTACACTAGAGAGGGTAGAAACTAATCAATCAAGTGCAAACAATAAAGCAACTGAAAACGAAATGATCTTTCACTACTTCACTTTTTCAAAAAATAAACTAATGAAAAATGCATCCCAATTCCTAATTCCTTGACAAGCACTTATCTATTAGTCCTTTCAAAATGAAGAAATTTCTCTTCCTTTTTCAAATGTTCATGCAATTCTAGTCTTTAAAATATGTAAATTATTGTAACATAATGATGCAACAAGCTAGAATTTCATACTTTCAGATGAAACAACAAAACAAACTTTTCGCATACAATCTTTCAATGAAAATTTTTTCGAGACAATGAGCTCTTCAAGCAGATGAAAACATGAAAGGAGAAGTTCATTCAGATCAATGGAACACTGACTTTACCAAACACAAGACCAACAATGTAATCTATGCCGGAAAGATATGTTCAAGCTAGTAAATGAAACTTTTTCAAACTTGTGCAAAAAGAAGTCAAAGTCATAAAAAGGACAAAAAATCAAATGCAAGGAGCAAACACACCTACAATCCAGCTTAGTGAGTTCACAAACTGTTGAATGCTGACCAACTAGATGCCCTAGTGTTGTTGGCCACTCAATGACTCAATCAATCAAATGGAAAGATGACAAGCCAACAAGAAAGAAAAACCAAATGAAAAGTAGCATTCTAATCAGAGAGAAAATAGTCAAAAGGGCTCATGGGGTGAAAAACACAAGAGCAGAACACACTGGCCAAGATTTGGGTTAAGTCCTAATCTTCACTTACAGGCATAGGCACGACTTCCTAACTGATACAAGCACTAGAAGTCGGTCGATGTGACTGTTAGCAAATTAAGCACACTAGCCGAGGTCACTAAGGAAAAAAAAAATCAAAACAGGGACCAGATCTACTACTATGAATTTTAGACTTAGACCAGTAAGCAAAAGAAAAGAAATAGAACTAAAGGGAAAACATGAAACTAGAAAAGTTCTCACGAAATCATGAAATCCAAAGCAAACAAAAAGATGGGTTCCCTAGCAGAGTCGCCAATTTGTGGTGAAGTAAAATTATAAGTGCGAGCATGAATGAATTCCTTTAGCCTGATAATGGGTCTAGCCACAATAGATACATTCTATGGAATATTTCCTTAGGTTAGAATCAATCAAGAGGGCCTACCTCTTGGTCGCTTATCCTGCTTGATGGTGTCCTCACTTGCTTGCTCCAATAATCTCTCGCTTACTTCTTGAAGCTCCTAAAACAAGTAAACAACAACAACATACAAACATAATAATAGACAAATTTCAATTCAACCTACTTAATGAGTTAAGAAGCATTAAGACACGGATATGTAATATTACAAAACATGTAGGAAATCAATCAATAGTTTCATATATTAATATCAAAGAGAGATTACAACCATTCGTCTTGACGTTGCAGTCTTCCTCTGACAACACCAAGTTACCACACACTTCTGCTAGCATTCCATGATGGCTTTAAATAACAATAGATTAAAGGCTTTTCCCTTTAGGCTTCACTCCAAACCAAAACACAGTTCTACCTCACACAACTAGATGGCTAGAACTAGTAATAGCTTTCTTGTCTACTCCAAAATAGTATCAACACTTTGCAACTATAACACTCACACTCAACCAAAAACTGTAACTATGACTAGTTTGTGCTTGGGAATAAGGGAGGTTTATATAGGAAATATGGATGGGAGATGGATCCTATTCTCATGGGAGAAGGAATTATCCCTTGAGGTAGTTCCATCATTATAGGGGAAGGGAGCCCAAACTGTCATCCTCGACCCCATCCGGCCAAACCATTTACCAAAATTCTGTTACGGAGCTTCTAGCACTGGAATATTCGGCTCTAATTTAAAAAAATTTCCATAACAGGACCAGAATGATTGAAACACAACTTAGTCACTCTAATCGATGCAATGAGTAGTGCTAATATCTACACATTGGCGGAAGGGAGACAAAGGCCATTAGTGTCGGTCTTATAAACTGGGAAAAACATAAGTTTCAGGGAAAATGGTGCAAGAGGGAAATAATCTGCTCAAGAAGAGGGACATAATGGGTTTTTCTTCATGAAGGAAAAGCATGCAGGTTTCACTGTAGAGGTCCTCCAGGATCAAGGAATGGGGAGTATAGGGAAAATGATAAAATGTTGTGTAACAGGCCAAGAAACTCGCTGGGAAGAAGGCATTCAAAGTGATGACTTGTCTAGGGCATGTAACAACTAAATTAGGGTTTGATGAGCCCTAATAGTACTTATCTAAATGATGGGAGTGATGTGCCCAAATGCATCTGTAACAGTTGCCCCCTAAAGCATGAAGTCAAAAATGATAATGTCAAGTGATATGCTTTCCGATGTGATGAGGAGGTTCCGAAGCGGATGGTGATCTGCATCAATTACAATAAATAATATCATGATATTTTGATTTTTTCTCATGAATTTCTGAGGGAAGGCATACCCATGCTCAACATATAAACTTTCATAACATGTACACAGATAGTTGTCTACAGATATAGACCTTGTTAACACCCAGGTTGTTCCCTATGACTCCCAAGAGAATACGGCCGGGGTAACTACTAACCAATCTTTGGACTACAGCTTCTAGCCCAGCTGTAATCAGAGAGGGCTCTCTCTGTGAGATTTGTCACTATTTTTAATGGAGTTTTTAGGCTAGTTATGAAGTGCAGGTTTGTTTATTTTTGTGTTTGGTTGGGGGGATGTTTTCTGATAGTTTTGATATGTTCTCTGCAGAGTAGTTAACCCATTGGGCAATGGGGTCTGTAGCTGTTGTTTCCTTGAGATCTTGGCTTGAGTGAAACTGGAATTACAGGGCCTGTATGTGCTTCATGAAACAAAATGTAAATTGTGAGCTTGAAGTGTGAACCAAATAGTGAAAAGCAATTAAGAATTCTTCACTGAGCTGGGCTGTGAGAATGGGATCTATTACTTAGGAGCAACACCTGAATTCCTGAAATAATAGATTACTGTGATGATATAGTATGAAAGGTAGCATTTAAGAATTACTCTTTCATTACCATAACCGAAGAAAACATTTGAAATAGCTTAGATTGAGCTCAGGGTAATCAGTGATTAAATCCTGAGACTATTCTTTTTCCTTGCTATTTAGATTTTTGATATATAGAACACATGAATGAAAAAGATAGCAAACATATAACAGAGAGAAACAAGGAAACTTATTGAGCCATGAAACACGCAGGAATCCTGCAATATTCAGTCATACACCAGCAAGACATCAAGAGACACAACGCTTCAGAAATCCCATCATCCTTTGTATTAGCAGTCTGTAGATTTACAATAGAAGAGCTACAAAATAGATACCAAGAGATTTCTTACATCCGGAGTCCAACCGCTGCTTACAAATGCGAGGGGGAATATATAGAAGTCTTTTACAAAATATCTCAGGCATTGATTCATCTGAGAAATAAATATATACTTTAACTCGTACAGGAGTGGTAGATGAGAAGTTATTACAATATTTTAATACAAGATAAGTGCTCTTTACTCCTGCCAGAATAATCTTGACCTTTGGGGCTTACGAAGTCGGTTGGAGTCGGTTTGGCACTTTGTCATAACTGTTGAATGGCATGTTTGTGCAGCTGTAACTTTCTGTCTCTTCTCGGCCCTGTCACCTGTGACTGCTGATGCTGTTGTTGTGGCCGAGTACCTGTGCTGAGTTGGCTCAGCCTCTATCTTCATACCTGCTGTTGTGTCTTTGTCCTGCTGTGTATGAGATTCAAAATATTTCTCAAAGGCAAAATTGCAATTACTGACTTTGGTTCAACAGTAATCGTATTAACTCCTCCCATGTATTTGATGGAGGCAACTGATGTTTCAAAATTGACCCCATGGTCTCATCAGCCTCTATATACTTATAAAAGTGAGGGGGTTCATCAAATAAATGTGCAATTTCATTCCTAATAAAAAATAAATTATCTACTCTATCAAAAAGAATCTGCCCTGTTACTGGGCCTGCTTCTGCCGATGTACTAGGTGCCTCAGAAATCTGTGTTGCTGCAAAATTGCTTACTCTCTTAATATATTTCTCATGGGAGAGTAATCTTCCTGATGGATCCAATGGGCTAGGGAGCCCCCTGTTCTGCAAAGCCATAAACCTGTTCTGAAATTTATTGATATCAGCTTGCATGTCCTGGGTCCTCCTCTCCAGGGTCTGAATCAGGTTTCTCAGTGTCAGGACTCTTCTGATTAGGGAGATGGTCTTTGTTCTGTTTTCAATCCCCATTCTTACCAGCTGGGAGCTTGTCCTGTAGTTCAGCACGTCTATCATTTTAGTGGCAATCTCAGGCATGCCGCCTAGAGATGCCCTTGCTCTCTGTATTTCTCTGCGTGCTCTTCCAATGAGGGCTATTTGTTCATATATGGCCTCAATATATTCCCATTGGTTTGTTATAGACTGGCCAATGTTGCCCCAGATGACCCTCTTAAGCTCTGCTGTGACTTTATCCAAGGTAAGCTCTTTTTCAAGTTCAGCAATCCTCTTCTTTAGAGCTTTGACCTCCCTCTCTCTTTCTGCCACATTTTGTTTTGATTTATCATATTTTTCATTTATTTTAGCCAGATTGTCCTGGGCTTGGCTCAGCTCAGACATCTGGGATTCCAGTACTTGTATTTCTTTCCTCAGCTTCTGCATATCCAGGCTTTCAACCTGCTCTGTTGTTGGTGCTGAGGTGTCTGTGGCTTGCTGGTGCACTTGTTGGCTGGGAGGGGTAGTATCTTGAGGGGTTTCCTCAAGGTCTATTGTTTCTGGAGGTGGCTGTGATGTTTGCCCTGCCTCCCTCTGCTGCAATGCTGCTTCTAAATTTGCCTCTGATTCTTGCAGCTTTCCTTGAGTTTGGATGAGCTCCTTGTACAATGTCATTAGTAAGGAAGCTGCATCCTTTTCTTGCCTCTGCTGGGCAACCTCTTCTGTTTGTGGGTGAAGAGTTGCTGGGATTTTCAATTTCATTTTCAATGCTGCCATGTCAGCATCCCTCAACCTGAGGACTTCTTGTACTTCTTTAACGTCCTTGGGATCATGCCCGAACTCTACTATGATTTCCTCCAAGGCTTTGATTCTATTATCCTTAGCTTGAGAGGAGGCCTTTTCCAACTCAAGCTGTGCAGCAGTATTGCTCAAGCTATTATGCAGCCTGTAGTTAACCAAGGTCTTATCAGCCAAGGTGGCATAGACCATCTCACCCGTGTGTTTATGGAGCTCAATCTGATCCATAGGGTGGATGTCTTTTGACAGGACCTCTAGATTGGTCCTGATGTAGTCTGCAGTTGTTTGTGGTTGCTACACTGTTGGTGTGAAGTGGCTCAATGTCATTTTCCCCTCCTGCACATCAAAGGAAGACATGAGCCTTTGTTGGTTTGTGGGAGCCATGTTCAGCAGATGATTGCAGAGTTGGATTTTCAATGGTTCACTCCTCCTCTTGATTTCTATAAACTGCTGTTTGATGCTGGTTTCTCCTCCCCTCCTCTGTGATGAGGAACTCACTTCTCCTAACGCCGCCCTATCTTGCTCCTATTGTAAGGAGCTGGCTGATGCCTCCATGGTTGGAATTTCCTCCTCTGAGAAGGGATTTAACCTTTGCCTCTTCTCTGATGTTTCAGTGATGGGAGTTTCCCTTTCTCTTTTTCTGCTCACATCCTCCCTTTGAGGGGTTTGGAGGATGGAGGAGTCAACCCTAGAATCCTGCCTTGGAGGCGCCATTGGTGCTGTGGGTTCTTTGGTGGCCACTTGGGCCTCTGCTGGTTGTTTTTCCTGAGCCTGTTGGTCTTTGTGCTGCTGTTCCTGCTAGGGATGCTCTCTTTGACCCTGTTGGCTGCTTGGTTCTTCCATGATCTTTTCCTTGCCCTTGCTCTGCTCCGGGTTTGTAGTTTGCACTGCTTCTTGCTGTGTTGTTGAAGATGAAGCAGCTGCTCCTGTTTGAGGCTTTGGCAGAGTGGGTACCTGAGAAGGAGATTCCAAGTCAGCCATTTTTAATAAATGCCTTCTAACTCTTTCAACTAGTTCTTCTTGAGTGATTGGCTCTTCGAGTGTGTTTCTTCTCCATTTTGGCTGGTTTGCATGTCTTT